>JACRUU010000023.1:5059943-5087443 GCA_030449085.1 Kryptopterus vitreolus
TGGGCCCTCGAGCGAAACGTTGAAATATAAACAATGCACATTATTTAGGGGCCCAAGCACCGAATGGTCCTAATCATGGGGGGGGGGTCAGAAAAAAGGTCTTAAACCACTACAGGATGTGGTGGCTTTATTGGAAAATACTCGACACGGTGCTGTGACTGGTTATTTATCAGCGGCCACTTCAGGAATCGTAAACAACATGAATAGTGTGTTGCCTCTCATTTCATCATCCGACTGTGGAAGGCATTTTGAATTCAGGGGAAACCCTTCTAACCCCAAGGTGAGTGTTTCCAACTGGTTTACTGTCATATTAGACCCACTCGAGCCTGACACACTACAAACAAAAGTTCATGAGGTCGATTTTACTCCCCTTAAGCACTTGACACAGCACATGTTACTGTCCCACTGGGTCTGGGATCAGCACATGTGTTTTGTGTGTGTGTGAGTGAAATATGTGTCAGTAATGTGTGACTGTTTACTTCTTGCTTCTTTAATTCTTGTACTCTCTCTTCTCTCATCTCATCTCTCTCTCTCTCTCTCTCTCTCTCTCTCTCTCTATTACCCTGTGTGACTCAGAGTTCATAAGAATGGGAAGTTAGATTACTCATCAAAGGGGGGTTAAAATTAAAGGACAAAGGTTTTCCCCTCTCCAGAGAGCTCTTAACACAATGTCACTTCCAGCATTCATCATACTCATACTAATTTATATAGTCGCCCAGGCCAGGTAGAAACCATTTATATTCACTAAAGCAGGGGTCACCAGGTCGCCCCCGAGGAACGTACGAGTCGCCTCACACGCTTGTTTTAAACTTTGCACACATTTGTTGATAATTATTGTAAGAAATCATTTATTGTGGTGATCAGTGTCTTTAAGCGCAGATAAACATATTAGTGTATTCAATTAGTGTATCCATCGTCATCTTCTATGGCATTTGCATCACCGGATCTCTTCCCTTGCGGCTTTAGCCTGTTCTTTCCCGGGTCGGGGAGCTGATCGCAAGGCTGGCTTGGATACCTTTTACTCTATATGCAGGGAATGCAAGGCAAGGCAGGATACACTCTATATAAAACGGTGGCTGGCAAACCCGCCTCTTAGGACGCACACAGACACAAACACACACACACACACACATTCATAGACTATAGAGGAAACTTTTCCAAGGTGGCCAGTCAACCTTACTGGGCATGTTAAGGGGCTCAGAGAAAGAAAAGCCAAGAAACGCTGAGAAAAGATCGAGAAAAAAACCTCTGAGGCAAGGGGAGAACAGGGGAGAAAGCAATACAGCAAACCGCCAATCCTAGAGGTGTGAGGCGAACGTGCAGTACGGACCGCTAAAAGAGGGGGGGGGGAAAAAAAAGGGGGGAGGGAGGGGGGGGGGGGGCGAAAAAAAAAAAAAAAAAAAAAAAGAAAAAGAAAGGGGGGGGGGGGGGGGGGGGGAAGGGGGGGAAAGGAAAGGGGGAGCGGATCAAAGAGGAAGGGACACGGGGGAGGGAAGGGTGCGAAAAAACCGCTAAACAAGGGGGGGACCGTGCTACCACATAGAGTATCATTAATCATTATTAATATCATCGAAAAAAAAAAAGAAGAAAAAGGGAAAGGGAAAGGGAGCGACAAGAAAAAAGGGGAGGAGGGGAGAAAAAAAGGTGGAAAGTAGAAGACAGGGGGGCAAGGAAGAAGGAGGGAGGGGGGGGGGGGAAAAAGAAACGAACAAATCCGGCACAAAGAAAATTGGTTCGGATTCGGTAAAAAAAAAAAAGTGAAAAATAAGCACAAAGAAGTATCATTAACGCTAACACGGTATCCAATATACCATCGTAATAGCTGACCAAATAAAACATAGTATGCAGACAAGTTGTTCATATCAAAAGACGAAGTCATTAAAGATAATAAGCAGCGGTATCATCTTTTAAGTAATTTAATTTAACGATAAGAATAGTGGCGACGATTCGTCATGTGTCCGAAATACATTCCACAAAGGACAATAAAATTGACGAGTACGAACTTTAGATGCAGAGGGGGCCTGGCGCCCTGGGGCATCAAGGCAGACAAATTTTACACGGGGGTGGGCCAAAAAAAAGAAACAGGTTCGGAAACCACAAACCACACACACAAGGAAAAAGAAAATAAGGAAAAAAAAAAACTATAAACCGAAGAAGGAAGCAGAAAAAAACTGGCAGAGGGATGGAACAGAGACAGAAAGCCAGAGAACGCGGGAAACAAAGGGGAGGCAATGGGGAGAACAGAACATCAAAAGAGCGGGGACGTGTTAAAGACAGCGGGAATCAAACCCCAAGACCCTGGGGGTCACCTAACGTCTAGGCGCTAAATTTAACGCACCGTGCTACCACTAAGAGTAAATCATTAATCATTTAATATGCATGCTTATCATAATAATATATAACAGACGCTCTCTCCCCTTGAACAAAACACTTTTACGATAACTTTTGGCAATACGACACGAATCTCAAAAAAGCAAATAAATTGGTTCGGATTCTAAACCAAAAAACCGGTCCACCCTCTAAAAACACATCCTCGTGCCCTAGCAGAAATAGCAAAAGGGCGTGTTGGTGACCCTCAGTACTAGAAGCTCTGTGAATCCGAAGTCGTGTCTACATTATAGTTATATATGGTAATATAGTATATATATATATATAATATTAATATTAGATATTATATATATTATATATACTAAAATATATATACATCTTCTACCGCTATATCGGATACATTGCCTGTGTCAGTAGTCTGTGCCTATCCAGGCGTCTATGGGCATTAAGGCTGGAAACAGGGCCAGAATTCATAGGGGCCACAACACAGGTAACACTACAATATATAATAAGCATATGAAAACATAAATGGCCCTGAAATTTTTCTGGCAGTAGGAGGAAAAAATATAGGTCATTCAAAAAAAAAAAAAAAAAAGATAATAAATCCGAATGGGACGAAAACTATAGGAATATATGGGGCTATGATTAAGGCAGGAGGGGAAAGGAGGGGAAAATAGGGTGAATAAAGCGGACCCGGGGGGGGGGAGAAAAAAAAAAAAAAAAGAAAAAGAGCATGTTTTTGGGGGGATACCGAATTTACCTCGGGCACGGGGAAAACAGGGGGTGCCTGCCGGGGGCGTCACGGCTAAAGACTAGGAAACTAACCCACATACACACACCACACACACTAAACACATATCATACATAGGGACAATTCTTATAAGGGTATACCTTATATATATATATATAATTATATATATATATAATATAGATATCTCAGGTATATATATATAGATATCTATATATATATACATATATATATATATATATATATATATATATATATATATACTCAGTAGATTGTATTATATATGGCCCATCTATACTACAGTATGCCCTTTTTATTTTTCTGCAGTGATGGAAATCTACATAATATTCATTCATTCATTCATCTCATCTCATCTTCTACCGCTTTATCCGATCTTCCCTCGCTAAATCGACTTCTCGGGTCACGGGGAGTCTGTGCCTATCTCAGGCGTCTATGGGCATTAAGGCAGGAAACACCCTGGATGGAATGCCAATCCATCGCAGGGGGCACACACACACACACACACACACACACATACCCATTCATACACTAGGGACAATTTTCCAAGGTGCCAATCAACCAACCGTGCATGTTTTTGGACTGGGAGGAAACCAGAGAACCGGAAGAAAAACCCCCTGAGTAGCACGGGGAGAACATGCAAACTCCACACACATGGCACGATGAACCAGCCGGAATGACGGGAACGGAATCGAACCCGGACCCTGGCGGTGTGAGGTTGCGAACGTGCTAACCACTAAACCACCGTGCCCCTCTACATAATATTACAGTTATTATTGATTTTTCCTCTGTTGGTCTGGAACATTCCATTGGAAGGGTTTCAACTCAACGCTACAAATCTGTCTGTCCATAATGTAAACTTTTAATAAACGTAAGGAAGTGGGACGTTTGGAAATATTACAGTTTTAAATCGCGAAGGCTATCATTTGGAAAAAGTTGGATTTTGTGCACAATAATTTGATTTATGTTTTTTCTTTTGCTGTGTGTGTGTGTGTGTATATATGTGTGTGTGTGTGTGAAAGTGTGAGAACGCCTGTTCTAACTCATCGCTTATTACCATTCGGTGCTCGGAGCGCTAATAAAACGTGTAAAATAAACGTGGGGGGAAAAGAAAAAAAAAAAAAAAGAAAAAGAAAAAAGTTCAGGAAGAAAATGCAATATATTAAATTTGTTCTATGGATTCCATTTATTTTATGTGAGATAACTCTACACCTTAGAAAACACCTGGGCTACAAATATAGCGCCCAGGGAAAACACCATTTACCCGTTACCCAGAATCATATTCACCTGATTATTTATGTCCAGACCTGCTCGATCCGTCCTGATGTGCCAAGTCCAGATGGAGTTCTCATCAATCTCGCTCGCTGTTACAGAGAAAGACTCTGACGAGACGGCGCAGGGATACATGCGATTACTGTGAACGGTTCCAGAACAGCGGAGATTGATTTTCTACCGTGATTAAGAAGAGCAGGTCTTCGACAGCGGCTTAACATTACAGCTGCCATGAAGAGTTTTGCAGTGAACAGTTGATAAGATCAACAACGATGATGAAATTAGAATGTAAGGATGCAGAAATGATGGCTTCCCTTTTAAAGTCTGTTTTTTTTTATCCTCTTCTCAACATGATCCCTGTCCCGTTTATTAGGGATGGATTTATTCATGTACAATGTTCACTTAGTGATCTATTTAGTGGCGAATAGAAGGCTGGACTTCTGATCAGCAGTGTCGGGGAGTAACGAGTTACATGTAACGGCGTAACGTAATTTAATTACGAAATAAAAGTAACGACGGGGCACGGGGGGGGCGGGGGTTAGTGGTTAGCACGTTCACAAGTCTCACACACAAGGGACCGCCAGGGTCCGGGTTCGATTCCCGTCTCGGCCATGTGTGTGTGTGGAGTTTGCAATGTTCTCCCCCCCGTGCCTCAGGGTTTTTTTCTCCGCTTCCGGTTTCTCCGGTTTCCTCCCCGGTCCAAAAAAACAAAACATGCACGGTAGGTTGATTGGCACCTTGGAAAAATTGTCCCTAGTGTATGAATGTGTAGTGTGTGTGTGTGTGTGTCCTGCGATGTGTTGGGTTGGCATTCCATCCAGGGTGTATCCTGCCAGGGTTAATCCTGCCCATAGATGCCTGAGATAGACACCGAGACTAGGCACCCGACTCCCCCGTGACCCGAGGGAAGATCGGATAAAGCGGTAGAAGAAGATGAATGAATGAAAAAAGTAACGGTAAATCCGTTACACTTATGGAGAAAAAAATGTTAAATTACTTTTGAAAGGTTAAACACCCCCCCCCCCCCAAAAGAATTTCGCCCACACCTACATACGACCCCACCCGCACCCCTACCCACCCGCCAACCCCCCCCCCCCCCCCCCCGTCAACCCACACAATTTGGTTCTGATGCAGCACAATTGCGGAAATAAAAATATAACCCACTCTTCAGAGTGCGACTTAGTGGATAAATAAAAGTAATCAAAAAATAATCGTTTACTTTACTTTTGTTAAGTCATTGTAAAATTGCACTACTTATTACATTTTGAATAGAGTCATTTGTAATCTGTAATCTATGACATTTTTCCAAAGTAACCTTCCCAACACTGCTGATCACAAGGTCCGGCACCTTCTGGACTCTCCGGATTCGGCTGCTTTGCAACACTGTTGAATGTGTAAAGAAAAAAAGTAGGGCTGTTGAAGTTAATGCATTAATAAAGCAAATTTGCATAAATGCGTTTACTGCACTAATTTAATTAATGAGTATTACTACAATGAGTGATCTGTTCCTTCACTCTGCGTCGTGCTGGCAAATAAACGAAGCCCGGACAACAACACTCGAGAAGAAACATCAGTCCGTGGCCTTCCCAGATTTCAGATAAATGTATCACCAGTTTATATAGAAAGCAACCAAAACCAAACCGGAACATGATTCTTAAAGGAGCCACGTACCATATTTACTACCCAAAAAAAAAAAATAACATTGAAAAATGAACATGAAATGAATATTAAAGTAACAGTTTGAAATAAATATTAATAATATTATTAAATATGATGTTATATATAATGTTATATATTTATAACATCTGATACAGGTCGAGTGTTAGAAACATTGAACAGTATTTATCACTGAGAATAGAAAACCGGCACGAGTTAACCTCATGGCAATTGTGCGACGAATCGCGATGAATTATTGTAATTTATTGACAGCCGCAGTAAAAAGTAAACTGGAAAAAAACAGCATTTAAGTGTCTCTGTCTTCTCAATTCAATTGTGGAACTCAGAAATCTTATATCTGACTTACAAAGTCGTTCATTGTTCTTTTGTTCTGTTTTTGTATTGTAAAGTTTGTTCTTTCCCCCAGATTTGTGTTTTTTTTGCCCTTTCTGTGTGATCTCAAGGTTGAAATCTTTTAAGACATGCTGAGATGCTTTTCTGCTCATTGTTTATAAAAAGGGATTGTATAAGGTTACTTGGCTTCCTGGTATATATATATATATATATATATATATATATATATATATATATATATATATATATATATATATATATATATATATATACCATCGGCCATGTGTGTGTGTGGAGTTTGCATGTTCTCCCCTTGTCTCAGGGTTTTTTTTTCTCCGGGTTCTCCAGGTTTTTATATATATATATATATATAAATTCAGAAAGCCGGGGGTTCGAGCCCTGGTATCGCCAATCTGCCACACTTGGGTCCTTTGACCAAGACCCTTAACCCTCTGTGTTCCAGGGGCATGTATTACCATGGCCGACCCTGCACTCTGACCACGGCTTCTAAACAAGACGGGATATGCGAAGAAAAGAATTTGCCTCAATAAAGGATGTAAAAATAAAATAATTAAAACCAATACATCTCACCTACATCAAATGTAAGGGACTGAAAGCAGAAGTGGATCTTTTAGTGAGTGGTTCCTTACTAATAAACCATTCATTTTAAAGTCACGAACACTGATATTTGGAACTGTTATTAGAACAGTGTGGCCTCGGAGAATGCTACTTTGAGCGCGACAAATCTAAACTGGCTGAAGGAAAAAAAACGAAAATAAATAAATACATAAATCAAGGGTGCACATCAGGAATCACAGGTTCGCCTCAAAATGACATCTGGTTAGATCCACACCCTCCTGCAGCTCAGTGCAAAGAAAGGTGAAGGGTTTTTAGGTTAAGGGTTAGACCACAATGAAACAAACAACTTTTATTGTTTCGCTCTGCCTGTTTCTAATGGCACCCCGAGATCAGGGTGAGGGCTGCGATTCCTCCACTACAGCGTGTAGCTTGAAGCACCGGGTGACCTGATTCTCTCGGAGCTGCGGCAGGTGCGGCCTACCAGTGCGGTATGCACAGCTGTCGGAAGACTTGATGAGGAGTTTACAAGCGTACGCGCAAAAAATGAGCAACTCTTCACACCTTTTATCAGCACTTCTGCTGCATGGCTGCCACTGCAGCGCAAGTTTTGATTTCAGAAGAAACGATCGGCTCGGCTGCATTATCAGGTTGTAATACAGAGACCTTGACAGAGGCCGATAAAGACCCAGTGCTGGATTATTAATCGATTTCGGATTATTTGTGTATGAGTGAAATTAATGATTCGTTGTTCATAAACGATTCGTTCGTTCGTTCGTTCATATGATGCGACTCGGACGAACGAGTGGTCCAAGAGCGATTCGTTGATTTTGCACTTACATGCAAAGCAGTGCTAAAATCTCTGTAGGCTGTGCAGAGGAAGCAGACATTTATCTTTCAACTCTCCTAAGTCCCGAGACTTTTGTGCTTTTATCACGTGACTTCCTTAAACACCGCATTACACGGGAAACAGAATTAAGTCGTTCATTTCACGAGTCCCTTTGGCACGTGACTCCCGTATACACACTGCGCACGTGATCGAAAGATTCAAGGAATCGAATGAACCAAATGACTCTTTTTGATTACGGAGAATCAAAGAACCAAGTCACTAGAAATGATGCAATCTTCCCTTCACTTCTAGCGATTCAATACAAATAGTAAAAAAAAAATAGACATGGGAAATTTCCTGGAGAAAATGTCAGTGATGCTTGATCCACGGGTCCGGGCGCGAGACCCTTAGAGCACGGTGCATTTAATATTTAGTGCTGACTTCGAAATGCTAGCTCATTCGTTTGGGCTCAGCGTTTAGGCACCCGTTTTGGGGATTGTTTTTCGGGAGGGGGCGGGGCCAGTGATGCACGTAACATCAAATTATCCAGCGTCCGACTCCTGTCGATGTGCCGAGCGTTTATACATGTCACATGACCTCGCGTCCGAGTTTCGCCGTTTCACAGATTTTTCACACTGCGGTCATATTTTCGCGACCTACTCCATCTCACCTACGAGTGGATATGTCAAATGTCGGGCGAACACGGGCCGAACAGAGGAGCGCCACATTTCCCCATTCATTCTCTATGGGGCCGGAATGTTGTGGATTTCCCGAAATGCCGAACGGGTGTAGGGTTTGGGAGGTATATGATCGTGATCCACTCCGGACCCCCTATGAGTGGATATGCCAAACTGTGAGGCAGCAGGAAAGATCGGCCACATTCATTAAACCACACATACGGGTCCAGGACATCGAGGCCCTCAACCATGAACGCCATTAGCCTTTATAAGTTTTTTTAATGCTAATTTTAATTTAACGATTATAAGAAACGTCGGCTTTTACTGTCCATTTCGTTCTTTTTTTCGGAAAGGCTTTGATTTCTTATCCGGCACAGAATCCGATGTTTTTATTCCCCGAGTATATGCAAACATCGAGCTGTGCGTTTTTATCCAATACAGTTTATCTTCAATCTCAACAGCAAAAATACATAAATAAATAAATAAATAAATAATAAAAAAGGCTTGGAAAAACTGCCTATAATCTCCCGATCTTGAGCAGAAGAAGAGTGAAATTGCCTAACAGGAATGTAAAAGCCGAGTTCAGAGCTCTCTGACATAACACACGGGGGGGGGGGGGGGGGAGTAAGTAATTGGAAAGAAAACTCGGAGTTGGAGCAGCGGACGCTTTCACGAGTTCCTTGTTTGGAGAGGAACCATGGCAACGAAAGGGGGGAAACCCCACACAGCTGTTGAGGAGCCGAGGGCCTGGAGCTGAGCGCGCTCCGTCGAGAGGCCTGAATCACTTCTCCCCCGAGCTGAGATTGGGTTTCATCATCTCAAACACTTGGGATTTAATGCACTGCAGATGTGGAGCCAACAGGAGTTGGCAAGCGACTGACAAGTAAAGGATGGAGCGATTCTTCCAACCCCCCCCCCCCCCCCCCCCCATACACACACACACACACACACGCACACACACAAATACACAAAACCCCTCCTTAGTCTACCCCCAGAAACAGCGCTTCGACTCGTCTCCCAGCAAAAACAACGAGTCGCACGGACCTAAAAAATAATGATCGCGAGTGATTTGTCGCTCGTGCAAAACAAGCCATTACATCAAACCCCTGACGGCAGCCATAAATCGCCCCCTAGTTTGGCTACGAAAGCTCGTTTTTTTAATCACGGACGCTGTGACCCAACTAGCATCTTTTAATCCCTCTCCTCTTTGGATGGAAAAGTGGGGGAGGGGGGGGGGGACAACAACTCAGGGGCCCGAAGCCAGCCTGACCTTATCTCGGTCATTACAGAAGTGCAAGACTTTATCATGCGCATGAGGAGTGCTGGAGGGAACGTGTGCTCGTGTCCAGGGCAGGGAGAGGCAGTACCACGGCGTGGAAGTCTCTCGTTGCACAACATCTTGCAGCTGCTCTGTGTAACAAGCATCGCTGAAACACAGCGAGTCGAACCTCTGCTAGGAAACTCTCTCTCCCTCTCTCTCTCTCTGTTTACTGCCACGGCGTTCTGGAGGTCGCGCGGGAAATATCGAGTCCTGCAGCGCGCTCGCTGGTGGGATCGTTCCAATGAGCAGGTGTCAAAACTTTTAGGCGTGTGTCACGACGCTGACCGTTTCAGTGCCTGACCCTAATGAGCGAGTCCGCGGTGCACACGTTTCTTTAGGAGCTCACAAAAAGCCCCATAGAAACGCAAGCACATAACCCAAGGAATAAATCGATCACATGCATGATTCACTTTAACGACACTAATGTTATTAACCCCTGATTAACTGCCCCGTCTTAGCGAATGAACGACAACAAAGAACAAAAAAAAGAACGAATGAATAATGAAACGCTTCCTAAATCTCCCCGAATTACGCCTACTAGCTGAGCATTTGGAACCGGAACAGAATTCTTAAAGGGGCCACGTCCCATATTTTACAATTACTAAACAAGCACTAAACAAAGTAACATTGAAATAAACCATAAATTAATATTAGAAAATAATTTCCAGCTCATTTTATCTTTTGCAAACGCAATGCGCTTCTGTATAACCTAAACGTATCAGCAGTTTATATGGAAAAGCAACCGGAACAGAATTCTTAAAGGGGCCACGTCCCATATTTTACAATTAAGAGAAGCACTAAACAAAGTAACACTGAAATAAACAAGAAAATAATATTAGAAAATAATTTGCAGCACATTTTATCTTTTGCTAATGTCAATGCGCTTCTGTATAACCTAAACGTATCAGCAGTTTATATGGAAAAGCAACCGGAACAGAATTCTTAAAGGGGCCACGTCCCATATTTTACAATTAAATCAAGCACTAAACAAAGTAACACTGAAATAAACAAGAAAATAATATTAGGAAAATAATTTCCAGAGTAAAAACACATATTAAATAATCCATAATTTTATTAAAGCGAGAGATTTTGAGAGAAATATATATAATTATAACACCCGTTACAGTTAGTTAGAGTATGAGAAACATGAAAGTATACATTTATGGTGCGTTGAAAACTGAAAAATGGTGCAATCATTTGCGAGTAAACATTCGTAATCGATAGACAGCGCTTGTATATATGCAAAACTGCAAATAAGATAGTTCCCGAACAGGACTGACACGATTGGTGTATCCTCATTCCACACTTACTTAGTCCCTGTTTGCTGTTATAACAACATCCACTCTTCAGGGAAGATGCTTCCACCAGATTTTGGGTTTCAGATTTGCGTGCGATTCATTCAGCCATGACGGTGATAATAAAGTCAGGTGAGGCTGATTTACAATAGAGAGACGGGACAGGATTGACACTTTTACTGTCCGAGCGTTCACTCGTTTCCCGCTTGTTCATTCGCTGTTGGAAACTGTTCCACTGAGGGTTCATGAGATTCATCATATTGTCGTTTATATAACTGTTATAACTGTTTTTGGGGGGCTACGACTGTTCTGGTGCTCTATAATATATTTTGATCAACCGATAATGCAGGATTAAGTGCACGATTAAATCAATACCAAGGTAACTTATTCTAATGCCGTGGACAAGGGGAGGTGAGTATCCCAGGGGTTTCAGGCATTGGGCTCTGGACGGGAAAAGATCACAGGTTCAAATAACACCATCACCACCAAGCTACCATTAGTGGGCCCTTGAGCAAGGCCCTTAACCCTCAATTGCTTAGTTGTAAGGCTTTCTGGATAAGGGCGTCTGCCAAATAGAGTAAATGTACAAGCCCGAGGGAATGAACCACACGTTTCCATGGCAACAATAATGCATTCGAACCGTTTGCAACTACCGGACATGAATCGACAATTTCTGACAAAAAAAAATAGAGAATTTAATAATGCTGAGAGATTGGAAATTCTCTTTACACACCCACCCACCCACACACACATAGTGTGTATACACACACACACACACACACACACACCCCATGTGAAACCTGCATTCATTCAGCACGTTGCAGATCGTTCTCATTTTCGATCGTTCTCATTTTCAGAGGTGCAAAGCCGTCACGAGCGCTGGCACGGAAGCAGAGAAACGGACTTCAAATACAAGAGCGAAAAAGGAAGTGGGTTTTTGATTTTAAAAAAAAGAAAACAAAAAAAAAACAACACCTGTTTTTACTCACTTTTTTTTTTTATTTTAAAAGAAAACAAACCGGTGCTGAGGCGCCTGATTGGGTGAAGGAGGACGTTTTAAAGTTTTCACCGTTGGCTGTAAAAAAAAAAAAAAAAAAAAAAAAAAAAAGGAAAAAAAAAAAGTGCAGTTTGTGTTACTTCAAAATCAGAAAGAAGATTTTCAAAAGTACTTGTTCGAACTGATTTGAGCAAATTGGTGAATGCTTTGTTGATTCATTAAGTTTAATGTGTTTGTATATATATATATATATATATATATATATATATATATATATATATATAAAGCAGCATGCATTACTATGTGAGTGATCTGCACCTTCACTCTGTCGTGTCGGTGAATGAACGACAACAAACAACAGGTATGATCTTCTCACTATATTAGCGTATATTACCGTATGGAACCTTACACAAGCGCATCGCATTCCCAAACCCATATTACGCAATAAAGCGATCATTTTATCTTTTGTGAACGCAATGCGCTTCCGTATAACCTAAACGTATCACCAGTTTATATGGAAAAGCAACCGGAAAAAAGGAACACAATTCTTAAAGGAGCCACGTCCCAATATTTTTTACACTTAAAACAAGCACTAATTTTAACATATGTTAAAGTTAGAGTATTAGAAAACATAAAAAGTATTAATTTATGGTATATTGAAATGTTTTTTTTTAAACGAGTTCTCATAATTTCTCTTTACATAATTCTCTTTATATATATATATATATATATATATATATATATATATATATATATATATATATATATATATATATATATATATATATATATATATAGATATATATATATATATATATATATATATTTACCAATACAAATGTAAGGATTGCATAATAATAATAATAATAAGGACGACAGGAATTGTATTGCACTGTTTGTACCGTTTATTTTATTTATTTATTTATTCATTAATTTGTTTATTTATCACGTCTTTTTTTCCGAGAAGAGGTAGAAATCTCGCTCCTTACACGCATTTGTCACGTGCAGCGAACGCTCCAGCTGTGCTGAATAAGTCCAGATTCACTAACCGGGATTTTATTGTTGACGACGTTTTATTTTATATAGACATAATAAACTCGCGTCGGTCGAGCTTATAGCGGATCTCCGCCCGAATTTTAATAAAAAGGAGATCGGTCAGACGTAATCGTTTGGGAAAGGTCTCCATGTGGAATTTATCTTCAGGACACCTTTTAAGACACGCGGGGCTTTTGCACGGCGTTCCGCAGAGCTTTACGGTGAGGCCCAGGGCCACATATGTATGCTTGCAGGAAATTTTCCTAGCTGTATGTAAACTGCAACACACACACACACACACACACACACACACACACACACACACACACAGCTGGTGTTGATACGATCTGTTCCTTCTGGTTGCATGCCATGAGCATTGTTTGCATTTTCAAGTCCGATAAGAGCCTTTGCAATGAATTCATTTGCTCACATTTATCTCGGAATAATCCGTTGCCAGAAAAATAAATTAAAAAAAAAAGTTCTTCCAAGAACTAGCAAAATAACTCTTTTTTTTTTACGCACACTGTTGCTAGGAGGCGAGTTTGTATTTATGCTTTTTTTTAAAGAGGAAAACAAAACCGCGCTCTCGGGGCACCGAACCAGCGCTCGCGATGCTGACATCAACAAGACGAGCATAAAAGCCATCGGGCCTCTCGGTGATGTCAGAGCTCCTCTGTGGATCGCTCGTAAATACTGTGCGGCCGAGCCAAACATTTTAAACACGTTAGATCAGGAAAAACGAAGCACCAGCTGTGGGGACGCGATCCAAGCTGGGTCGATGCAGAGCCAAAACGCGGCGAGGCCAACAGCTCGGGCAGAACGAACGGGGGATTTTAGCGTGTCACGTTCGCCGAGACGTATAATGTTGATCTTGTCGTCTTTACTCGGCGAGGAAACGTGCGCTCGTAACCGACCCCGGTGTCCTGTAAGAGCGCGGATGTTGCGTCACGCTCATAAGCGTCCAGTTTGATCGTTTCGTGCATGTGTAAACGTTTCGTAAAAACTAAAAAAAGAGAGAAAGAAATAGTGCAGACATTATAATAAGCAATGCAAAGAAAAATAGAATCATTTTTTTATTTTAAATAAATAAAAGTAAAAAAAATCCTGTATAAGTGTAAAGTTTTTTCATAAATCACCATGAATGGAATAGAAGTAAACAACATTTAACAATAAAGGAGGTAGTAGCCAGGAAAACAAGTGAGATAAACACAAAGGGGTAAAAAACAGTCATTGGGTTAAATGCAACTTAAAATACAGTTAAAGCTTGATCCTCGGTGCTCCAGGGGGCGCTGTATCGTGGCCCACCCTGCGCTCTGACCCCTAGTTACCAAACCAAGCTGGGATACGTGACGAAATCATTTCACTGTGCTGTAATTTTTATGTGACAAATAAAGACTATTCTCTTCTATACTGCATATAGACTTTTGTATAGTGGCAGAATGATATATATATATATATATATATATATATGTATATTCTATTATATATATATATATATATATATATATATATATATATATATATTATATTTATTATTTTTTTTATATATATATTTAGTTCGTATTTGTATGTTTGATATATGATGTTTACATATACACATTTGTATAGCGGCTATAACAGCTACAAGACAATATGGGCGGGGCTATACACATCTGGACACTGATTACATAATAGAATAGCCTTTATTTGTCACGTTGTTTTTTTATTTATTTTACGTTCTTTATTGATCCCGTGTCGGAAATAATGTGTATTTGTCAACTGACCTGAACCAGGATCAGAGTGGTAGGGGTTTGTTTGTATTTCTGTTTTTTTCCCCCCATAATCTTTGTTCCTTATTTATGTCCAGCACAGTAAAATCCCATCTTCTAATATCACAACTTGTTTTTTTTGTTTGGTAGGGTCAGAGCGCAGGGTCGGACATGATACGGCGCCCCTGGAGCATTTAAGGGCCTGTAAGGCATAATATACCGGATTGCTCAGTAAAAAAAAAAAGAAAATGTTTCTCACCATAAAGTAGTAAAAAAAAAAAGTGTTTAAAAAAAAAAAAGAAAAAAAAAAGATAATGTATATTTGTCAACTGAACCTGAACCAGGACCAGAGTGGGAGGGGTTTGTTTGTATTTTTGTTTTTTGTTTTTTTTATTTTACTTTCTTCCTCATTTATGTAAGGCATAATAGGATTGCGTAATGCTCACCATTAGGTAACTGTCACCAATAACCTCCTATTTCATACAGCTAATACATCTCTGCTCATCTTTGTGTGATGGTTTGCGTCCGTGTGTGAGGGATTTGCACGTGTACAGCTGTGCCGGGGGCCGACGTTCGCGCCTCGCTCAGATGTCTTTAATCGCCGCGTTAATTTGCCAAACCCCCGCGGGAGAAATGACCACTTTGTCTTCGACTCGGTGCCGCTCGAAGAACAATCTTTCTGTTCTGCCGGCTTCCAGATGCCAAATTACCCCATAATCAGGCAAAAATCACAGATCGGGGCCCTGATGTAGCGGCGTGGAGCAGGTCCTCAGTCAAAGGCACTGAAGCCACAGCCGCGGTTCGAGGTGACCTGTTGATCCGTGCGCTAATAAGTGACAAAGAGGAATCGAAGGGCCTTCGAGTTTGACGACGTGTCAACCGACACCACCCATTCAACCTTTAGAAATACACATCGCACATGTGTGTGTGTGTGTGTGTGTGTGTGTGTGTGTTCGTGTAATTGCTCGACTAATAAAACGGCTGGAGCCTTCAGCTGTGGTTTTAAAGGCACGTGGAACACCCAGTGAGAGTCCCTTCTCTCTCTCTCTCTTTAACACAGAGATTCCCTCCCTGAGTGTAATGCGATTGCCAGACGCACCAAATCCAGATATCATTACAGTACAAACTCTGATCTGGGGGGGGGGTGGGGGGGGGGCGAGGGACGAGGGACGAAACGCTATAGTATTAGAAACGGTTTAGAAACCGTTTCACTTCCTAATGGACGAACGCCATCCATGGAATATTTTCCCACCGTGACTGACATGGTTAAGGTGGGCGGACGCTGGGGAAACGGCGTGCTGGCCCGAAAAGACCCAAGAGGGCCGATCTGCGGGGCAAGAGCATGTGGGTCCCTCATACTCATGCTGTCTCATGTCTTGGACTACAGGGTGATATGGCTGCTGGTAGGAGTTAGGAGTTACACAGGACTCCAAACGACTGTATAAAAGTGTAGAAAAGGTATTACTCATAACCACTCACTCTGATCACAGCATCTCTCTTTTCACTCGCCGGTGTTTTCTCATGTTTATATATATATATATATATATATATATATATATATATATATATATATCGGAACCTGTGCCTATCTCAGTCGTCTTTGGGCATTAAGGCAGGATACACCCTGTATGGAATGCCAACCCATTGCAGGATCATGCACACACACACACACACACACACACACACACACACACACACACACATTCACAAACTAGGGACATTTTTTCCAGGGTGCTTCTTAATGCATGTTTTTGGACTGGAGGTGGGGAGACCAGAGGCATGGGGAGAACATGCAAACTCCATAACACATACATGGCAGAGGCAGGAATCGAACCTCTAACCCTGGTGGCGTGAGGCAAACGTGCTAACTGCTAAGTCTCCCTTTGCCACAGTCGCCACAAATTTAAATATATAGCGAATAGTGTTACACTAATTCAATTCGATTATATTTCTATAGTGCTTTCCACATTGCCTCGCGAAGCAGCTTTACAGAATGGGATAATTACAGAACATTAAATATTTATACGGATGATTTATGTGTATTTGTCCCTGATGAGCGAGGCCTGGGGCGACTGTGGCAAGGTAAAACTCCCTTAGTGGAATGAGGAAGAAAGCTCGAGAGGACTCAAAAGGGAAATCCATCCTCGTCTGGGCGTTATTAAGAGTGTGATACTATGTGTGTGTGTGTGTGTGTGATGCAGAACAGCAGAGTGTGTAGTGTGTGATTAGGAATAATGTCCGTCTGCTGTTCTGTTACAATCCGATAATATGGAATCTTAAGAATGGGATCCAGAGGTGGTGCTTCACTAGATGAGTGGGGATGTGTGCAGATGTTGGGCCTTGTTTATTCCAGCGTCTACTCACTCCTCCGGGTCGGAATGTAATGCAATTATCACATTCCGTAAAAGCTTCTAGGAGATCACGTCTGTGAAAAGTGCCATGGGAATCAAAATTGAATCGAATTTGTGTTTATTTTTGAATAATAATGGGCAATTTGAATTGATTTATTTATTTTAAAAAATATTTATATGGGTGGGGGTAGATTAGTAGTTAGCACGTTCGCCTCACACCTCCAGGGTCTGGATTCGATTCCCGTCTCGGCCATGTGTGTGTGGAGTTTGCATGTTCTCCCCGTGCCTCAGGGGGTTTTTCTCCCGGTTCTCCGGTTTCCCCCGGCCCAAAAACATGCACGGTATGTTGATTGGCACCAATTGTCACTAGTGTATGAATGTGTGTGTGAATGGACTGGAATTCCATCCAGGGTGTATCCTGTCTTAATGCCCATAGACGCCCGAGATAGGCACAGACTCCCCGTGACCTGAGGGAAGATCAGATAAAGCAGTAGACGATGAATGAATGAATGAATGAATGAATGAATGAATGCATGAATGAACTGAATGAATGAATGAATGGGTGAATGTGTGTGTGTGTGTGTGTGTGGATCCTGCAATGGGTTGCAATTCCGTACCGGTTGTGTCCTGCCTTGATGCCTAAAGACGCCTGAGATACACAGAGGCACAGAGAGAAGTCGGGTAAAGGGGTAGAAGATGAATGAATGAATGAATGAATGAATGAATGAATGAATGAATGAATGAATGAATGGAAGTTATAACTGTCACCAAAACCAATTCTTTGCAAGTGGTTAAGGCATTGGGCTCTGGACCTGAAGGTCGCAGGTTCAAACCCCAGCACCACCAAGCTGTCACTAGTGGGCCCTTGAGCAAGGCCCTTAACCCTCAACCGCACTGTTGTAAGTCGCTGTGGATAAGGGATCCTTAAATGTAAAATGCAGATGTGGGAGTTGGTTGCTTAGTGGTTCAGGAGTTGGATTTGTGAATCTGAATCATTTGAATCTGAATCATTTGGACCCCTGAACAAACCCTTTAACCCTTATAGCTGCTCGGTCACATAATGAGGTCAATGGAAGGCGATCTGGTGAAGGGTATCAGCCAAATGCCAAAATGCCAAATGCCAAAAACACCACCCGAATGTGGTAATAATACATAAAGAGAAACCGAAACCCATTAGGAACCATTACAGGACCTGGAAAACAACCGGATTGGTACCTAGATGTTGGTTTACATGACCATAATGGTGTTCTCCGAGACGTTCCACCTGCAGTAAACAAGCAGAGCCGTGGCGAGCACAAAACACACAACACTACGCGATTCGCACCCCAAACCACAGGAACTACTGTTTGTTGAGTTTTGCCGTTTTAAACGTGTTTATTCCTCCGGCAGACTATACACACCGCGCCCGAGTCGTACACCATCAACACTCATCGCTCACGGCCCTGTCACACGGCTCCCATCCCAGCCAGACCCAGTGGCGCTTTTCAATCAGTGCTCCTCCATTGCTCTGCACTCGCACAAAATCACACATGGTGCACAACCAAGACTTACACAACCGAGACAACGTTTTTTTTTTTTCTTCTCCCACCCGGTTGCTGCACCGCATATCATTGTTGTTATCTGCTGTGAAGAAAACCTGTAGGTCCCCGAGGAGAAAAACTACACTTAAACCTGCTGTTTAACAGACCACACATCCTGTAGCTGACAGAGTTTACGCACACTTTCTGACTCACTCTCTCACACACACACACACACACACACACATGCGCGCGCTCATGCACACTCGTACCAGAGCGATCTGATAAAAACACGAAAGCCGCAAAACACTCAAAATGAAAAACACAGCTTTGGTAAATGCCACCTCGTCCAAATCTATTCAACCGTCACACATCGGCATTCGTACACAACGCCAACTGGTTCCGTCCAAACCATTATCGGTTGAAAATAAATAAATAAAGCACACAGAACTGTGTCAGGATATGTTTTTTACCCCCTTTCTACCCCCCCACCCGCCTTTCCCCCCCCACCCCCCCCGGCCCCCCCCCCCCCCCCCCCCCCCCCGGTACTGCAGTGTTAGCATGGGTTAATAAAGGTTAAACCAGCGAAACTTTCATGGCTCAAAATTCCACCACAAATAGGAAGAGACTTTTTAATCAGGTTTGAGCGAGATATTACGTTTTAACGGAGGCACGGTGGTTTAGTGGTTAGCACGTTCGCCTCACACCGCCAGGGTCCGGGTTCGATTCCCGTCTCGGCCATGTGTGTGTGTGTGGAGTTTGCATGTTCTCCCCGTGCCTCAGGGGGTTTTTCTCCGGGTTCTCCGGTTTCCTTCCCCGGTCCAAAAACAGGCACGGTAGGTTGATTGGCACCTTGGAAAATTGTCCCTAGTGTGTGAATGTGTGTGTGTGTGTGCCCTGTGATGGTTTGGCATTCCATCCAGGGTGTATCCTGCCTTAATGCCCATAGACACCTGAGATAGACACAGACTCCCCGTGACCCGAGGGAAGATCGGATAAAGCGGTAGAAGATGAATGAATGAATTACGTTTTAACGCAAAATAAACGTACCGCTAACGTGATTTTCTGAATGAACGGACCTGATACGAGACGAGACACTGTTACAGGCGGGATGGAAAGCGCTGGTTACTTTGCTCTACGCGCCGACATCGGCGTTAACTCGTATTGCGGGTTTATAGGTAAATAATTGCTAGCTTAATTGCTACCTGCTGCAAGACATTCCTTCCACAGGTTTGTGTTGTTATTTTTGTTTTTTTCTTCGTCATGGAACAACCACCACTTCTGTCAGGAAATCAACAAGTACCACCTTGACACTCATTTTTACTCCAATCAATTCAACTGACTTACTTTTATAGAACATAGCAGGCGCCGTCGTCCGGAGCGATGTGTAACCTAGCAGGTGAGGGTTGATCAGCTTTGCTCATGGGCCCAGTAGAGCTCGACTGCTTGTCAAGACGTCACGCTTCTGGCGGGAATGACTTCGCCTAAATGTCTTCAAACGACCTCCTTCTTTATGAAGTACTTCAGACTTATTTTTGTTTCATGTCTATATGTATCACCATAGAATTAAGTTCGCATTGGTTTATTGCAACCCAGTGGTAATGTATATGTGACAAATCGGGTTGAGGCCTGAGCTGTCGGCACCAGGTAGGTGGGATTAAAACTCATACCCACCAAATTAGAAATCCGATGACCACTTCCTTTATTATATTATAGTCATTGTGTGCAAATGACCACAAACGCCAAACACTGAAAGTGAAATATACGTAAGGCTCAGGAGAGTCTCAGATATCAAATCCGTCCTTCGCGGAAATGTGCGTCGAGTTAAATCTCTAATGAAATGCAGAATTCGTGAGTCCAAGCTGCTTCTCCTTCTTTCATTTTTTTTTTTTTACGGCTTGCGTTAAAAATAACTACACACACCAAGTAAGAAAATCCAGCAAAACAGACCTAATATATTTATAGCACTGAGACACACCAGAGTCTGTAAATAATTTCATTTTTTGAATATTTCCTATTACACGCCACTGTCTTTGCACATCCTACAAAACAATTCTGTTTACCTTTGCTGTATATCATACGCCTTACAAATGTTTACATATATTAGCAACAATACATTATTAACGCATTAACGCAAATTCACTTTAACGTCACTTATGTTATTAACGCGTCATTAACGCAGTGTGCATTACTATGCGAGTGATCTGCTCCTTCACTCTGCATCATGTTGGTGAATGAACGTCAAAAAAGAACAAATGAATAAATAAACGTTCAGTGCATCCACTCACGCTTCCTAATTTCCCCCGAATTACGCCTACTAGCTGTGCATTCACAACAGGTACGATCTCCTCACTATATTAGCGTATATTACCGTATAGCACCTTACGCAAGCGCATCGCATTCCCAAATCCATATTACGTAATAAAGCGCATTTTTCTTTTGGGAACGCACAATGCGCTTCTGTATAACCTAAACATATCACCAGTTTATATGGAAAAGCAACCGGAACACAATTCTTAAAGGAGCCACGTCCCAATTTTTACACTTAAAACAAGCAGTAAACAAAGTAACATTGAAATGAACAAGAAATTATTTCATTAACAAGAAAATAATATTAATAGAATAATTTCCAGAGTAAAATAAATATTTTATTTATAAAAGAGAGTTTATGCAATTAATATCTGATATATATATATATATATATATATATATATATATATATATATATATATATATATATATACTTACTATTTATGACGTTTACTGCTGTTACCTTCAAATTTCATGTAAACACTTGATAAGAGAGTATAGAAACGATATTTAGATTCCTCTGTATATCTTGTACATATAACGGCATTGACAAATTAAGAACTTTGTGGAGGTGTTATGAAAGGGAGGCTATTATGTGGATACTCAGCATCTGATTGCACATAGCACTACTGTTTTTCCCCCCTTTTATATTATTATAGGGCATATGAAAATAATGTGCTGTATATAGGAATGTGAAAAGAAGCGTGAATAAGTCCAAGCTCAGCCCACACCCCCGTAACAGTTTCGCTTTGACCCGTAACCGAATCTCTGCGGCGGGGACTTGAAATTTTTGAGAAAAGTCTGTGAGATTCTGTAAAAGGTAAAATCCCTCCTTATTTAATTCTGCCTGCACTGCGTCACTTCTTAATGTGATGTAATACTCTTTCTGTCTATATCTTTGTGGGATGTTTTGTACATCATTGCTGTAAAAATGTTACGAGGTGCCGTCTCATGAGTCGCCGTTGTGGTCGTCCAGCCCTCTTCCCACAAACACACACACAAATACACACAAACACAAACACAATGACGCACATAATTTCACACATAATTTGACTATTAGACAACTATAGGCAAGTCTTAACGATTCTGATTGCACGATGTATTCGGGGACCCCCCTAAAAGTAACGGATTACATCATCGTGTGTGGGTGAGTCCTTTGTTTTTGCATTTTGTTGTGAAAAAGAATCAAATTTGCCATGAAATAACAATCGCTCCATGCCTGCAAGAGCAAAGTAAAGCCCCTCCCACCTTGAAATCATGATTGACATGAATAGACATGAATGGTACTGCCGGGATTGGTGTGTGTGTGTGTGTTTGTGTCCATGTGTCCAGGATAAAATTAGGAGGAAAATTAGTGCCTTTATGGTGTTTTGTTAAGTTTTTTGTTGTTTTTTTTTAAAATTATTTATTTATTTGTAATAATTCTCGCTTATCCTTTTAGACCCCGTCGCATCTTCTACCGCGCTGCCTCCGAATCCTTTCCCCCGGCCGATATTTGACCTTGCATTGACGATCTCCTAATGGCAAATCCTTTCCTTCGCATTCCTTCAGCCTGGAGGAAAGGAACGTCCGCTCGATTTTTTTTGCGGTTTGTTCAATCCAGTTTCATAGAAGTATTTTCAGGGAGCGCTACAAGACATTACATGTCTCGGGAGTTCAAAGAGGGAACAGAAAAGAAGCCCTGTAAGAGTGTGCGTGTGTTTGTGCATGTGTGTGTGTGTGTGTGTGTGTGTGTGTGTGTGTGTGTGTGTGTGTCCTGGCGTATTTATGCAGCTGGCACAGTTTAAGACAGCACAGCGAGTGTGTGGGCACACGAGGCTACAAAAACTCGTGCGGCCTGCGCAAGCTTTAGAGACTCCAGTCTGTATTGTAACAGGTCTCTCTGTGTTTCTCTTTCTCTCACACACACACACACACACACACACACACACACACACACACACACACACACACACACACATAGACGCACGGAAACCGGTTCTTGGCAGAAGCCCATCGGCAATTCCTGCGGTTTTTAAGACCTATAAAAGAGAAGAAAACGGAGAAATGTTGAAATTACACAAACGCTGCCAGGTTCAAACCCGAAGCATTTGGAAGTCAGGGACAAAATCCCAAATCCCACCACTTCCAGCCTCGGCCACTCGTTACTCTGTACTTCTCCGAACTCCAAATACTGCAGGACGGACTTTGTGTGTGCTGTAGCGTCTCCTGTGAACTGGGATCTCTCACTCATGATGTGGTGTTTGTTATCTTTTCGTAGTTTTATTATTATTATTATTATTATTCATCTTCATTCATTCATATTCTACCGCTTTATCCAATCGTCCCTCGGGTCACGAGTGTGTGCCTATCTCAGTCGTCTATGGGTATTAAGGCAGGATACACCCTGGATGGAATGCCAGCCCATCGCAGGGCGCGCACACACACACTCACATTCACACACACACATTCATACACTAGGGACAATTTTCCAAGGTGCCAATCAACCTACCGTGCATGTGTTTGGACCGGGGAGGAAACCGGAGAACCCGGAGAAAAACCCCCCTGAGGCACGGGGAGAACATGCAAACTCCACACACACATGGCCGAGACGGGAATCGAACCCGGAACCTGGAGGTGTGTCCCTAGTGTATGAACGTGTGTGTGAATGTGTGTGTGTGTGCGCTGCGATGCGTTGGCATTCCATCCAGGGTGTATCCTGCCTTAATGCCCATAGACGCCTGAGATAGGCACAGACTCCCCGTGACCCGAGGGAAGATCGGATAAAGCGATAGAAGATGAATGAATGAATGAATGGTTGAAAAATAAGGTTTCGGGCTTGAATAGAATTTGAATAGAAATCAGGGTTTGAGTCGTAAATATAATGCTGCTAATAGTGCAACAACAGGAACATTACAGCCATGAGAAATCAAAATACTTTTACGACGGAAATTTTAATGTTTTTTTTTTACTGTGGTCTGTACGTCGTCCACCAGCTGACTATAATCCGAATGGACGAATCAGATTAAGCGACATGACATCATGATGAACGCTGAAATGAAAATGATGCCGGTTGAAACACGCTCGTAGTATTATGTCGATTTTCGAGCGACATTTCCCCCCCCCGTCCAATTTAAACGGCAGGAAGTATGTCGTCGTGACATCGTACCTGGGCCAATATCTCACTGCTCACTGTGTGAATAAATTCCGCGTTTTTGAAATTGCCCAAATATGCTAAACATTTTCACGTTCCTTTCCTGCTGCTCTGACTCGCAGCCTGGTCATCACCGACCTGCTTGGATTTCATCGGGTCCGCGTGTGAGCAGGAAACGGAGCCAGGCTTGTTTCCTGAGCGCCGCAGAGAGGAAGGCCGGCGATAGGCGAAAGAGGGGGGGGGGAGTGGGTTAAAAATAGAGGCTATATAAGCCTTGCGCAAAGTCCCGTTCAGGCTCAAACGCTCGCTCGAGCACTTTCTGGAAGGGACTCTGGGTTTCCTCTTCGCCCGAGCGCCTTGAAGCAGGCTGAGAGCGAGCTGGGACGCCCCGTCGCGACGAAAGAAGCAGGTGTTTCCCAGGGGTTCCAGCCACAGCCACGACATTATCCTGGAAACCCCGAAGACAAAATAAACGGTCGTTATTTTGTTTTTTTTTTCTTCCGAATAAACTCTTCGTGCTGAGCATCGCATGGGAGTATAAAAGGGCTCCTATTTTTTTTTCCAGGAAGTGAAACTACTTTTACAAGCGTTTACGAGTTCATACACTTTCTTACTTTGAGTATTAGCACACACACACACACACACACACACGGCTTCCCACCCCGAGCTAAAACCTTCTCCAATCCTGGACTTGAACAATATTATTCCCATCAGGCCGAGCAAAAGAGCCCTGTTGACACTGTATTCGTTTTAACTTGATTGTTTCGGGGGATTTTACTGCCATCCGAGTCAGGGCGTATCGCTGCTTTATGCCGACTCGCACTATGAGCTCATATTATACATTAGCTCCTAAATAAAACAGAACCCTGGGAAATGTCATAGTCGCCCGTTCAGCGCTAGGCTTTTTCACACAGACCACCAGGTCAAGAGCTTCATGTTCAAAATCACCATTAATCACTACAGATACACTAATTAACAGATATACCTCATGTTTGGATGTTTTAAACAATACCTAATTGCTGATTTTGTGATGGTCCTTTTATACACGTTTTCCGTCCTCGTTTTATTACCGAGTTTCTCCCACTGAAGGCTTTCTAGTAAAGTCTGTCCAGCTCGCTAATCGTGCTAATGCTAATCTGGCTAATGCTAATCTTGCTAACGCTCCTGAGGCGATTATACAGGCTCAATTTATATGTATCCAGGGATTTCATAATGTTTATACTTCTGCATTTATAATTGCTAAAAGTCCTGCCTAAACCATCTCCATCCAAACAAATGCGTAATAACGTTTTTTTTAAAAGCCCGTATGACTCATTAGCCGAGCGAGTCTTAAAGTGTCAAACAGTAATGGTAGATAGTACGTTATGACTCCCCCCATCTCCTCCCCCTCTCTCTGTTTGTTGTTGGAAATCAATAACTGAAACGAGCACCGGTGGATGTTGTTTGCGAATGTGTTAAGACGGCACGCCACACGGCCAACGATCCCTGACATTACACTACACAAACATAACATAATTATCGCCAATTATTAACCATTATCGATGTACATCTGTCATCAGAGCAAACCTTCTGCTGGAACGTAACGTCACATAGTGTCACAGCAACGCATACACACAACGGCCATGCTGTCTCATTACACACAACCCTGATGGTTCTCACGGTCTTATATAGATGTACACCGTGTACAGTATAAAAGACACACACCCTGTATATATATATATATATATATATATATATATATATATATATATATATATATATATATATCATATACTATACTTCTATTACTATGTACTCTAATGTAGTGTATTTTTGTGTGGTGTATGTTGGTGTGATGTAGTGTAGTGAAATGTAATGTAGTGCAGTGTAGTATACTGTATTTTAGCGCAGTGTATATTAGTGTAGAATATATTAGTGTAATGTGCAGTGTAATGTAGGGAAATGTAATGTATATTAGTGTAGCGTACTGTAGTGTAGTGCAATGTAGTGTTGTGTAGTGTTCTGTAGTTTAGAGTACTGTAGTATTCTCTAATACAGTGTACTGTAGTGTATATTATTGTAACCTACTGTAGTGTAGTATAATGTAGTGTAGTGCACTGTAGTGTACTGTATAGTGTATTAGTGTAATGCACTGTAGTGTAGTTTAATGCACTGTACTGTAGTGTAGTGTAATGTATTGTAGTGTAATGTGTATTGTAACGTAGTGTACTGTAGTGTAGTGTAGTGTAGTGTAGTGTAGTGTAGTACAATGTTGTGTAGTGTATTGTAGTGCAATGCAGTGTAGTGTACTGTATAGTGTATTAGTGTAATGTCACTGTAGTGTAGTTTAGTGTATGTAATGAACTGTAGTGTAGTGTAATGTAGTAATGTAGTGTAGTAGTGTAGTGTAGTGTAGTGTATGTAGTAGTAGTAGTGTAGTAAGTGTAGTGTAGTGTGTTAGTGTGTAATGTATGTAGTGTATGTAGTGTAGTGTAATGTAGTAGTGTAATGTAGTGTAATGTAGTGTAGTGTAATGTGTAGTGTAATGTAGTGTAGTGTAATGTAGTGTTATTGTAGTGTAGTGTAATGTAGTGTAATGTAATGTAACGTATTGTAGTGTAATGTAGTGTAATGTAGTGTAATGTAGTGTAATTTAGTGTAGTGTAATGTAGTGTAGTGTAACGTAGTGTAGTGTAGTGTAGTGTCAGTGTACTGTATGTAGTGTATGTAGTGTAGTGTAGTGTAGTGTAGTAGTTTGGTAATGTACAGTGTAATGTAATGTACTAGTGTAGTGTAATGTAGTGTAGTGTATTATTGCAGTGTACTGTAGTGTAGTGTAATGTAATGTAATGTATTGTGATGTAGTGTAATGTAGTGCAGTGTAATGTGGTGTAGTGTAATGTAGTGTAGTGTAATGTAGTGTAGTGTAATGTAATGTAATGTAGTGTGTAATGTAACATATTGTAGTGTAATGTAGTGCAGTGTAATGTAGTGTAGTGTAATGTAGTGTAGTGTAATGTAGTGTAGTGTAGTGTAATGTACTGTACTGTAGTGTAGTTTAATACAATGTTGTGTAGTGTAATGTAGTGTAGTGTATTATTGTGTAATGTAGTGCAGTGTACTGTAGTGTAGTGTAATGTGTAGTAATGTAGTGTAGTGTAATGTAGTGTAATGTAGTGTAGTGTAGTAGTACAATGTTGTGTAGTGTATTGTAGTGCAATGCACTGTAGTGTACTGTATAGTGTATTAGTGTAATGTACTGTAGTGTAGTATAATGTAGTGTAGTGTATTATTGTAGTGAACTGTAGTGTATATTATTGTAACATACTGTAGTGTAGTGTAATGTACTGTAGTGT
>JACRUU010000023.1:5092443-5102443 GCA_030449085.1 Kryptopterus vitreolus
CCCCCTCCGCCTCACCCCCACCCCCATCCCCCTCCCCCCAGCGGCGGTAGCGCGGTGCAGGGACGGTTCCTGGTGCGCTCGGCGTTCTCCAGCCAGGACGTCGCGGAGCAGCACATCAAGGTGGAGCCGTGCATGGAGGGTTACGGACCCGTGCTGGGCATGGTGCCCAAAATCAAGCGCGAGAGCGACAGCTCGTGCATGCGCGCTTACGAACAGCCGCTGCTCGCGCACTCGCCCCAGGGCTCGGGCAGCATGACGCCGCCCCTGAGCCCGGCCGAGATCGACGCCCAGAGCCAGCTGTGCCACTACACGCAGAGCTACGCCTGCCACGCCCCGCCGGCGCACATCCAGCTCCCGTACCAGAGCGCGCCGCCTCGCTTCGACACGACCATGGCCGTCCCCAACGCCGGCCCGAGGGTGCTCCTGACGCCGCCGTCCTCGCCGTTAGAGCTGGACGCCAAACCCAAGAGGGGCAGGCGCACGTGGCCGCGGAAGAGAACGGCGACGCATACGTGCACGTACGCCGGCTGCGGAAAGACCTACACCAAGAGCTCGCACCTGAAGGCGCACCAAAGGACGCACACAGGTAAGAGTCCGAGCACACGAGCTGCTGTTCCAAAATTCCTTCATAACGTCTCAATGACGTCCGGTGTGCTTTCTTTTCTCTCTCTCGGCAGGGGAGAAACCGTACCACTGCAGCTGGGAAGGTTGCGGTTGGAAGTTCGCCCGATCCGACGAGCTGACCCGGCATTTCCGGAAGCACACGGGACACCGACCGTTCCAGTGCCACCTCTGCGAGCGCGCCTTCTCCAGGTCCGACCATCTCGCCCTGCACATGAAGCGCCACATGTAGAATCCGCCGTGTGGGAGACTCCAGGCAACAGAGCTTCTCCATCACGAGAACCCAATCTATAGACTGGACAATGCTTTTTTTTTTTTCCCTTTTTTTTCCCTCTTTTTTTCCTCATGATGATGTAGCTGGTACTACTTTATTCCTTTTTTTTTTTCTTCTTTTCTTTTTCCTCGAAGAAAATCCAGAACCACTTGTAAGAACGAGTAGGCTGGACCTGCGCAACTCCGACGCAACTGGAATCAGTAGAAACCTAGAAACATGATGTGCCTCCCCACGTCACGATCGTGCCTTTTATTATTATTATTATTATTATTATTATTATTATTATTATTATTATTATTTGAAAATCAATGCCATCTAGACTATACATCTCAAGTGCCATACAATGTTCTATATCAAATGGAAGAAAGAAAAAAAAAAAGAATGAAATAAGCTGTCAGACAATGTTTTTCTTTATTAAAACTGCCACTCAAGCCAAAGAAGGATTCCAAAAATGAATAAATAAATATGAATGTTTTTTTTTTTTTTTTTTTGGACAGTATATTTGTATATTAACCTTTAAATCAGGGTCTCTTTTTTTATTTTTTTTTTTTAAACATTTTATAAGTATTTTGTATTTTGTGTACAAACATGTCCCCATGTTCAACATGACTTGACAAGGGCTACACTTTCGCTGTTTTCGGGACAAAAGTCTTTTGACTTGTATATAATTTATGTGATTGTAAATAGTGTATTTCTTGTACATATTAAAAAAAGAACGGAGATTCTTAACGCCGTGTCGCGTCTCGTGACTTTAGCGCGCCTCGGCCCCCGACGTCGCTGCGGGATTTCCGGAAAATGGCGGTTTTTAAGCCTGGTGTCGAGTCTGGTGGATTTGAGACGAATCTAATACAGTGTGGATAACATTTGAAAATTTGCATCTAATGCTAATGCTAATTGATGAGCATCGATAAGGCCTGCCAAACCTCAGGCCTTAATCTGAACCACATAGCGATTAGTTTGTAGGTCAGAGTAAAAAAAAATCTATATATATATATATATATATATATATATATATATATATATGTGTGAATATGAACACAAATATATATGACAGAATCCTGCACAAGCAATATATTATTATATATTATATAATATATTCAGAAGACTTGATTTATCACATAAACATTACAGCACAGTGAATTTCTTTCCTCACATACCCCAGTATGTCAGGAAGCTGGAATCGGCCATGATACGGCGCCCCCTGGAGCACACCGAGGGATAAGGGCCTTGCTCAAGGACCGGGGGCTCGAACCCCACGACCTTCTGATCAGTACCCCAGCACCTTAACCCACTGAGCTCCACCCCCTCTACCCCCAGAGAGACTCGCACCTACCTCATTAGTGCGTGTCTCCCGAGTGCATCGTCCAACATCATGACCCTGCGATGAAAGGAGATATCAGATTGTGTTATTTTGACATAAAAGAGGAATTGAGACTTGGTATATTCAAAAAGGCAAAACAGAAAAACGTACTCATATCACTTTCAGGTTTTTCAGATCCCTTTTTTTCGGGATTTTGACGATTCGGTCTTGAGGAGAGCGTTGTGCAAGTGTACGTCCTCCTGTTCCCATCGTCAGGACATTCAGGTGGGGGATGAATGATAAATGAATTATTGAGTCTGTATGAGGGGTATGGATTACAGCGTCAGGTCAGATTAAGAAAGCAGGACGTTTTTCTTGCCGTTACAAAACGCCTGTTTTTTTTTTTACGAGAGGAATTAAACGTCGGAACAGATATTGGACGGGGTGCTGGGGGCGGGGGAGGGGCTATTCACGATCTTATGGGTCGTCAGAAAAGCACGACGGGTTAGAAGAATGTCTGAACGATCTCCGATGTCATTTATACATAGAGCCAGGCTTTAGTGGCGCAGACGTTTAACACGAGGTCCCCAAAACCTCACTATGAGACTTTGCGTCTACGTTGGTTCACACCACACGAACAATTTCCCGTTTCTTTTTACCTTTCCCAAAAAGTTCGTCACAAAGCGTTTTTTTCGATGCCATTCTGAAACGGACGTGGAAAACCTGCTACTGTGCCGCCTAAAATGAGAGCCTCTATAAAGGCTTTATGATCCCTCTATTAGATGTTAGTCAGGAAAAAAAACCTGTATAATGGCTTATAATGAAGATGATGGAGTGCACAATGACACCTCCATATCTGGATCCTATTAATCTACTTCATAGTGGTTTAGTGGTCAGGGTTGGAGGTCCGACTCCCATCTCCACCATGTGTGTGCATGTTCTCCCCGTGCCTCAGGTGTTTTTTTTCTCCGGGTTCTCCGGTTTCATCCAAAAACATGCACGGTAGGTTGATTGGCACCTTGGAAAAATTGAGCCGAGGGAAGATGGGATACAGCGGTAGGAGATGAATGAATGAATGAATGTTATGTTGTTGTCAAACATTCCGGTACAGGACCACCATTGCTGAAATAATGCTAAAAGGTTCAATCTGTACCGTGAGAGAGGAGTTCCTTTCTATTTTTTTCTCTTTCTGGAAAGTACGGAAGAGTCCGGTGTGGGTTTCTACATGGGAATCCTCGGAATGGCTGGAATGAGCTGTATACACACACACACACCCACACACACACACGGAAGTGGCTTGAGAATGATGGAATGCCTCAGGATGAGTTTGCCACCTGCTGGAACGCCGCTGAACATCCTTCTAAAAGGATCGGGAATTGTTCCCCGGTGCTGCAGCAGAGGCAAAAACGCTGGACCCCATGATGGTCATGAGGTCGAGTCGGGGCTGGGATCTGCACATTTCCTGGACACTACAGGATTGGGATTCAAATCCGATCCAAATCGCGGTGGTGGTGGTGGAGCAGATAGCAAAATCTCTGGATCGGATCTTTCTCTTCCACCCAGGCCCGGGAAGGCGGTAGGTCAACGGTGAAGGTAGTGAGTTCAAATCCCATGAATCAAATCCAAACTCTCGTGTCCCTAAACCTCAAATGTTGCCAAGTATAAACACAAATCCTCGACCCTAAAATGTCCAGCCTAGTTTCGGATACTATTTAACAACATAGAAGTAGCTGTTCACTGTTACATATTTTAGTGAGCTTCTGCTGTGGGGGAAAAAATGAGCAGAGCGTGATGGGGGGGGGGGGGGGGGGGGGGGAAGGGGAATCCTGAGAGAGGGATAGAACTGACGCTGGATGAGTGCGTTGTTCTAAATCGATTAGAAGGAGGAGTGCAACTCGGGGACTTGGGTAATTTGTCCGAGCCTGAGAAAAATCCCCCCCGTTTTTATTACCGCGCGATACCGTCCGGAGAGACCGGGGCTTTGAGAGCTTGCCGAGATGCTGACGAAACGATCGCGATCTGGTATCGCTGTTACACCTGAACACAGCGAGAGAAAGAGGGAGAGAGAGAGAGAGAGAGGGAGAGAGAGACGCTGAATCCATGTGGTTTAAATTAGTGAATAGAAACTGGCTTGCCAATCCGCTTGTTTGTATCAGTACCACAGGGTCCCCTGGGGGCCACACGAGTCCACAAAGAGCTTTCAGTCCCAACACCAGCTGATTAAACCCGCTCCATTCCTGCTGGATCTGGAACACCTCAAGAGCGGTCCGATGTGCGATTAGATCTGCGCCTTTAAATCAGCATGCCTTCAGGAACACGACCTGCATTAGAGAGCGATCAGGACTCCCCCATAAATCCCTCCCCTGCCTCCTTCCCTCCTTCCTTCCATCCCTCCCTCCTCCGCCATGTCAACTAACTCCATGTTTATGTCTCGGACACTCACGTTTCCACCACGCACAAGGGATCGGATTACCGCCTTCGATACGCGCCAGCCCTGACGTCCGGAGCTCTCCCCGGACAGCTCGACACACACACACACACACACACACACACACACACACACACACACACACACACACACACGCGTGTGTCAAAAGCACAACATTCCCATTCCCCCGGAATAACACCGTCCCGCTCAGAGAACACCTGCAGGCCATTATTTTTCAAACCCCGGATCCGACAGAGAAAGGATTCATCTCGCCTCGCCGAACCTGGAAAAGTCTGCAAGTGCGGATTGATCAGTCGTTAATTCAGCGTGAGAAAAATCGCAGCCCCAGATCGCAGGTTGGAAGCGAAGTCCCCGAGGGTTTAATCATGTCGCACTTCCAAGCGCCAAAAAACGACGCTGATCCATTCCCGGGTCAATTCGCTGGGACGTCAGGCGTCGGTTCTCATCTGCTTTAGACCTGGTTATCATCAACCTCTCGCTGGGAGTTCAGCAGAGTTCAGTTCTAGGGCCGCGCTCGTTCTCGTGCTTTGCTAAATCGACGATTCCTCCAGCTCGAGGCATTGCAGGAGCCTCTCCAAGACTGTTTCGCATTCGGTGCTATTTGGTTTTTATTTACGTGTAGAACGTCCCAAAGCAGCTTTACAGAGATCAATAAGAAACACTTTAGTGGTCCCACACTCCACCCCTGGAGCACACTGGGTGGTTAAGGGCCCCAAGAGTGGCAGATTAGTGATAGCAGGGCTGGGGTTCGACCTTCCGATCACTAACCAAGAGCTTTTATCACTAAACGACCGCTGTGTTGCAGTTTTATCCATAACAAGTGATCCAGTGTCGACTGTGTCAGAAAAAAAACCTCCTCGAGGATGAGGATGAGGAAGAAACCTTGAGGCGACTCGAAAGGAAACACATCCTCATTTGGGTGACACAGCGAATATCCAAGCGTTCTATTATTCCTGCTGGTTGTGCACTGGTGGAAGATGTAGAAGTCCAGAATCCGGGTTTTTGCGGTAACCGGATATGGTTCGTCTCCAATCTGGTACCACAAAGTTACCACGTTTACACTTGTGTGGATGCGGTAAAGAATCCACTTGAAACGAGCACAGTGAAGGAAGATCTTGAGTGGCCTGCTATAGAGTGCTGATCTCAGCTGCTTTGGGATGAAGGTGAACACTGACAGACCCCCAGGCCTACAAACCTACATCATACCTTTTAACACCCTACCTAACATCATACCTAACACCCTTTTTTTGGCTGATGAACATAAATGTCCACAAGCACATTCCAAAATATGTATTGGAACATCATCCCCGGATCATAAGCTTACATATGGTACTTATAAAGCACATACTTTTGGTTATGTAGTGTATATGACATGCATATTACATCTGGATTTGCGGATAAAGTGTTCTTTGTATGGACATTCATTAACTAATGTTGTAGCTACACGGTTGGGGCCAATAATATGTGAACATCCCATTGCAGAGAATTCTGGGAAGGAGGCTGTGGGGATTTGTGTTCATTCGGATTAGTGAAGGTAGAGACATTTCTAGTGTATTTTCAGTATTTCATTCATTCATTCATCTATCGCTTTATCCGATCTTCCCTCGGGTCACGGGGATCCTGTGCCTATCTCAGGCGTCTATGGGCATTAAGGCAGGATACACCCTGGATGGAATGCCAACCCATCGCAGGGCACACACACACACATTCATACACTAGGGACAATTTTCCAAGGTGCCAATCAACCTACCGTGCATGTTTTTGGACCGGGGGAGGAAACCGGAGAACCCGGAGAAAAAAAAAAAAAAAAACCGCCTGAGGCACGGGGAGAACATGCAAACTCCACACACACACACATGGCCGAGACGGGAATCGAACCCAGAACCTGGCGGTGTGAGGCGAACATGCTAACCACTACGCCACCGTGCCTCCTATTTTCTGTATTTTTTATTCATTCTTTTTTTTATACACAAATATCTGCACTTTCTACTTTTCAACCCGTTGTCAAAAAAAAACAAAAAAACAATATTTGTTTACACCATTGCGCATCATTTTCAGCCTAACATTTGCGCCATTTGGCAGACGCCCTTAACCAGAGTGACTTACAACTGAGCAATTGAGGGTTAAGGGCCTCGCTCAAGGGCCCATTAGTGGCATCTCGGTGTTGGTTGGGTTTGAATCTTCCGGTCCAGAGGCCAACAGTCTTAACCACTGGGCTTTTCCAATCTATAAAGTGAAGAATATGTGAACACACACTCACATACACTAGGGACAATTTTCCAAAGTGCCAATCAACATACCATGCATGTTTTTGGACCGTGGGGAAACCGGAGGAAAAAAAAAAACCCCCCGAGGCACGGGGAGAACATGTAAACTCAACACACACACACACACACACACACACACACACCCCCCACACACACACACCACACATGGCCGAGACGGGAATTGAACCCGGACCATGGCGGTGTGAGGTAGTTCTAACCACTAAACCACCGTACCCACAATGAAAATGTTAAAGATTACAATTAGTGTTCCATCCGAACGATTTAAAGTAAAATCAGTGCTTTTAGACGACGGCGTGATTTGGATTTGAACGATGAAAATCTGCTGCAGTTTCGATATCGAAAAAGAGAAACGACTTTTTTTCTAAGAATGTTAACTTAAAGTGCCACCTAGTGGCCAAATCAGTCATTAAAACGATATCAGTCATCTATTAAATTCCCAAAGTAACCTTCCCAACCCTGTGTATAGGTGAAGATGTTTACATTACTTTGGTCATACGGGATTATTTTGAGCGTCTTCCTAATGCATAATCATACTGGTGAAATCCTACAGAGCGAAAAGATCCACACACGATTGTACTTTTCCATTATCAGCTCGGCTTCTTTACGGTTGAGTTTTAAGATGAAGGATGGTTTAAATACTTTTAGGAAGTTTCAAAATCAAGTGTATTCATCATTTGTATTCGGCAAAAAAAGCCTTCTAGAGGAAAAAAAAAAAAGAGGAGGTAAATAAGTAGAACAAGTAAACATCAGACAGGGGATTTGGCAGGTTAGTTGAATCCCACAAACCACCACCACAAACATGTCTGGTTTAAAAAAAGAAAAAAAGGAGGGGGGGGGGAAAAAAAAAAGAAATAAAGCGCACAGCGTGGAATTTCCTGTTAGTTGACCCGGCCCGCGGACGCCAAAGTCGGCACAGGTTCATCCCGCAGCTGCTCTCCGTTTTCATTTTCTCAGAGTCGTAACTCTCTCGCGAAGCCGAAGAGCAACTCAATTAGTGGAACTCGAGGGCAATAAAATGCAGAGCGATGGAGGAAACGGCCCGGCCGTAAATGAAAGAGTCGCCAAAAGTATCGGGACGCGGCTTTTTGCAGCATGATCGGCTTTGGCTTTCCCTTATTTTGAAGGAGATGCAAACCTGCTGCAGCATGACACGGGGTGGAGCGGAAGATCTTAAGTGTTATAGAACTCAAACCCTATTGAACATTCCAATGATGATGCAACACAGATCTCATGGGTTGGGTTATGGCTCCGAAGGTCGGGGGTTTAAGTCCCGATATCACCAAGGTGCCATTATTGCGGGGGGGGGGGTATACCTCAAGAGGTGTAGTATCATGGCTGATCCTGCGCTCTGAGCCCAGCCCATAACATCACCGGGATATGGCAGGGGTGAGGGACGGGTGAAGCTCAGTGGTCTAAGGAGCTGGGCTGCTGATCGGAAAATCAGGGTTCGAGCCCCGGTATGGCCAAGCATTTCCCGGTATGGAAATTTTGGGTAGCTGCACTTTACTGGAGTTTTATTTTTCACTTCTACTCCTAATTCATTTCGCATTACGATTTCCCTCGCGCCAACCGGATAAGTGTGAATGTGATTGGATGAGATATAAACATATAGCATTCCGACACCCTGTTGATGTTGTACGAGATCCATCGGACCTGAACCAATCACATCACACTCCAGTAAGGACATAACCAGTGTCGGGGGTCGTTACTAAAAAAAAGATTATTTCTTCACTACGTTTATCAAACAGTGCTTTCTCTTCATCCCCCGCTAAAGACGCTACAGTAGGGAGTTCGGTAGAGAGACGCCTACAGACGCCGCCGAAGCTTTTGTCCCTCTTAACATTACTTTTATACCAAAAGTACTTTTACTTGAGGAAAAAGCTTTAGTTGATACTTTTATAGTGGTCTTTTTAAAGCCTTGTAGCTATACCTCTAGCTGAGGAACGAATGAGTACTTTTGACACCAGTGCTAAACGGACACTCTTGGGGCCCTTGAGCAAGGCTCTTGAGTAACAACCCCAACACTGGTTATGTCCTTTTGTGATTTGTGTTGTGTGCAGGTGCGATGGATGGTGTATAAACCAACAGGGTGTCGGAATGGTATATGTTTATATCTCATCCAACCACAATCAGCCATAATATGGTTATCGTGGCTGGTGCTACATTGTGACCCTTGATACTCGGGGATCCGGAGGAAGAATTCCAGTGTTCAGGGTTTAAGTCCCGGTATCACCAAGCTGCCATTATTTGGGGATGGGGGGAGCGTCTTCTCGCCACACCTACATCAGTACCATCGTTACAGCGGAATCGCAAATCTCCTCTACACTAAAACCCAGTGGAACATCATCGTAAAGGTTATTAAAACGCCGAATGTGGGACTTTAAAAAAAAAAAAAAAAAAAAAAAAAAAAAAAAAAAAAAAGGGACATCCGAAATAATCATATGGGACACGATTTTGTATCTGAAATGGCGTATATTTTATTCTGTGAACCAAAAAAAAAAAAAAAAAAAAGAAAAAAAAAAAAAAAGAAGAAAAAAAAAAAAAAACATATAGCAAGCATCGGCATCTCCAAATAAACCCGATATTCTTCTACTGACTAATAAGTTCTGAAATCTTTTTTTTTTTTTTAATGCTTCCAGTTACACATTTGGAGTTATTCGTTTGCATTTTTATAAGACAAATATAACACGTGATATACATTACTTTTTTTTAATGCATTTCAGTATAATGGTTAATAATTTGTTGTCTGGAGGTGAGGGAATAAAACTGAGGGGGATGGGGGGGGGGGGGGACAAAAAAAAAAAAGAGCGCACACCAGCAGAGAACTGAATACTCAATGCGTAAAAAGGAACGAAAAACCGAGTTAAAAGGAGTTTTACACAGGTAATTCAGTACACACAAAAAAAAAAAAAAAAATTAATAATAATAATATACAAACTATTGCACGATGGAGGTAACGGAGGACGGGTTACAGCACGAGTTGGGTGTCTTAGTGAAATGAGGCGTCGTGTCGTTTAACTCCCAAATAACAGATCGTTAGAGAAAACACACGGAAATACGAACGCACA
>JACRUU010000023.1:5104943-5107443 GCA_030449085.1 Kryptopterus vitreolus
GACTCCAAACATGTCTTTTGAGTGAAGTGGTGATGAGTGAATAACATTATTCCCAAATTCCCAAATAAAAAAATATGCAGAAGACTGCTCACAGGTTCTCTCTCTCACACACACACTCTCGCACTCTCGCACACTCTCGCACACTCTCGCACACTCTCGCACACTTGAAATAAACTATCAGAGTAGTGCAGGTTAGAGCAGTGCATGTAAAATGACCGAGCCCGTTCCCGTGACGCATGGGCTTCCCCGTCCTTCCGTTCAAACCAAATAGAAAAAAAAAAGGATTGACACATTAAAACCACAAGCTGGCTCACTCTCTCATTCTAATACACACACACACACACGCGCGCTTTCCTCTGCTGCAGTGGAGTACAGATGGTTTGTGAGGAGGAGGAGGAGGAGGAGGAGGAGGAGGAGGAGGAGGAGGAACGGGCGTTCAGGTGTTGTTCATCTCGGCTTTGCTGAGTGCGATGGCCAGTTCCAGGTCCTCCTGCTCCTGCTGCCTGAGTCTCTTCAGCCTCTCGCGCTCGGCTCGCTCGCTCTCGCGCTTGGCCCACTCCATCTGCTGCGCCTCATTCCCAAACTGGAGGAGGAGAAGAAGGAGAAGGAAAAAAAAGAAAGAAAGAAAAAAAAGAACACAACACAGTGGAGCATGTGGTCAGTGCTGACACGAGCGTCATGTTAGCGCTTATAAAAGACAACGATTTGGTACGAATTTGTGTCAGAAATGGAAATGCAGACGCACAAAAACACACACACAACATATCAATTAACAATGTGCGTATTTCTCCAGATCTACATTTACCACGGGGAAGAAAAATAAATAAATAAATAAATAACAACCCCTGTGGACATATGTTCTTCCAGGTGACGATGCTGCCAAAGAGCAATTCCGATGGAAACAGAACGTGAAACCTCAGGCGTATTATTAGTGGACAACGTTTGTTTTTTAATTCCTCCAGATGTCCAAAGAGCAACAGGAAGAAAACCGGAATCCCGAGTGATGCTACGTAATAATAATAATAATAATAATAATAATAATAATAAACAGGTTTTTTTTGCAGACAAACTCACTAGTCCTGCATGTGACTCTCGCCCTAGCGAGAACCTAAATCCTACAGTCGGGGGATATTTGTACCCGATTCAATATACAGTGACTTGCGCAAGTATTCGCCCGCCTTGATTGCGAAATATTTACAGCATTTGGAAAATGACTCTTATCCGGAGCGGCGTACAACGGAGCAGATGAGGGCCTTGCTCAAGGGCCCAGCAGTGGCAGTGCCCCGCTCAGGAGTGGCAAAGTCGCTAAGCCACCATCTGGAGGGAGGCGGGAGGCGTAGGCGGTAGCGCAGTGGTTAAGGGACTGGCCTTTGGATTAAAAAGACGCAGGAACCACTTGTGGGCCCTTGAGCAAGGCCCCTAACTCTAAACTGCTGAGTTGTAAGTCGCTGTGCGTAAGGGTGTCTGCCAAATGCCATAAATGTAAATGTCGCCCTCAGCTCCATGATTTTTTTAAATCATTTTCCAGAACAGGGACGTATTCTATAGACTATTATTATTATTATTATTATTATTATCTCCACACTGCGCCTTAATGTTTGTGCTGCTGCTTCATGTTCATGTATTTTCTCAGACCATCTCTATAAAGAGTTATATGTGAAATAACGTGCCATATTTTTTGTACAATGCTTAACTCCATTTATGTTGTAAATATACAATAATAGCTTGCAATTACACGTCTGATTTAACTCCATATTGGACAGAGTTTCTTTTGTACCTCTGATTGATTTGTGTTATATTGGACAGCATATATTATATGGATATATTATACATTTCAATGTTGTACTTTTCTGTGTAATAATCATTTATTTATTTATTTGTCTGAAAAATGTGCTTTATCCTTGCATTGCAATACTTTTCTTTCCAACCACATTAAATATAATGTGCAATTGGAAGATTCTATCAGCAAAAACAACAAATTGTGTAACAAAAGTGCAAACCTACTCGACAATAAAGCTCTTTCCCCATTCTAATATTGTGGGTAGTGCTTATTAGTTTCCTCAGGTGATTAATCAAGGCACTGACCCTCTTCTCCGCACCTCACCACAACTCACATGACTAACACACACATCCACATATCTACATCTATCTATATCTATCTATACCTACATCTATCTATATCTATATCTACCTATGTCTATATCTATCTACATCTATCTAGACCTATATATCTACATCTACATCCATCTCGACCTACATATATCTATATCTACATCTATCTATATCTATATCTATCTATCTATCTATCATCTATCTATCTATATATCTACATCTATCTAGACCTACATATATCTATATCTATCTATATCTATATCTATCTACATCTACATCTATCTACTCCTACATATATCTATCTACATCTATCTATATCTATCTATCTATCTATATCTACATCTATCTATCTATCTATGTCTATATCTATCTATCTACATCTATACAT
>JACRUU010000023.1:5109943-5112443 GCA_030449085.1 Kryptopterus vitreolus
CAACGCGGTAACGACCTTTCCAACCTTGTAACCTTCATGCTGAATGAACAAACTAGTGTATACTCACTAGTTTAGGGGTGGGGGGGGTAAATAAATAAAAAGTAAATGACATTATGAAAACTGGCTTGTTTTTGAGGGGAAGAAATGTCTTCCAAAGCAACGGAAACGAGGGGGGGGGGGGGGGAGCCCATGCTAAAGGGTCGAATGATGGTTTACTATCAGCATGCCATGGATCCAAAAATCTGCTCTTTGCTTTAAACCTACACTCTATAGACATGTATTGGTGGGGGACACCTGAACAGAGGATGTATTCCATATTTGGATCCCAATTTGCCCTCATCACTCCAACCGAGTGTGGAGATTTATTTATTACCAGGGTGTAAATTCTACGTACTGATGGAAATGATGTTTTTTTTTCCCATTCAAATATTCAATAAAGTCCATATCAGAGCATATCATCATCTCTGTGTACAGGATCGAGGGCCATACTGGAACCAGTTTGGAAAAATTCCAACGCTACCAACATGCGGCGCGCCTTGTAGTAAGAGTTTGCTTTAGAACCGCGCACGCCTGAAAATAAATAAATAAACAAACAAACAAACAAATAAATAAATAAATAAATAAAAACCCAGGTGTCCCAATACTTTTGTCCGTAGAGCGCGTCATTAAAACAAAGTGTGTAATGCTATGCTCGCCTCCGCTCGTGTAGCCGGCTCGCCGTTCAGCAAAACCTCCGCTCGGTACGGCAGGGCGATTCAGGATCCCGTGTTCATTTCACTTTATGAAAGCCTTTTTTAAATACGGTAAAAAAAAAAAATGCTTTGTCGAAGGAATCTTTTCTTTTTTTTGACGGGCCGTGCTTCTTTTCATATTATTTACAGGAATAAACAAAATGCGATTGTTTTTCCGAGAAAAACAAAAAAAACGTTTACTTTCCACTCGTTTACCAGTTTTACGTGAATCGAGGAGGGGGAAAAAATATTACGGTAAAAACAGTCCGTTTTCTTTTTGCCCGAGGCAAAAGGGTGGAAGTAACAAACTTTCCTGCCCCGTGAATCACCACGGAGAGGATCATTCCCCAGACTTGGTTTTCATCTTAAAGAGTAAATGGCAGTAGAGATGGAGAGTAGCCAGCATGAGGCAAGAGCATAGACTGAAAGCTACAGAAGCCAAATGGTGTGGTCTGTTCCAGAAACCTCACTAGAAAGCAGAGAGAATGTTTGAGGGAACAACAAAAATAAATAAATAAACAAATAGCCACCAAAAAGAAAGAAAGAAAGAAACAATAAAGAAATCAAAGGTGGACTGGACAAGAAGAGTAGTATCACTACGCTCAACTTACAGAGCTGAAGTCTGCAAAACCCAAGGAAGAATCTTTAGTGGCTTTACTTGAAGCAGATGAAGCGAACGGATCTTTGCCACTAAATGGGTCCCCAAGCCCCTTTTTACTCTGAAACGGGTCGCTGGCGTCGGAGCCGAAGGGCTGGAACGGATCGTTGGGTTTGGATGAATCCGCAGGTCCGGGGAGGTTCGTTGGCGTGCTTTTACCTAGAAAAAGTCAGAAAGAAAAACTAAGTTTGTTTGTGTCTGCGAAACAATGGCTATTTCTCGTGTTCGGCTAATAAACATGTTAGAATGGAACTGTTCTAGCGCCTAGCATGTCGTTATCAACCATTCATTAGCATTAATATATTTTATATAATACTTGTATCAAACACGCTGCTGGACAATAATGGTATCTGTATTAGGGCTGTCAAAGCTAACGCATTAATGCAAATTCACTTTAACGATACGAATTTAAAGAACAGTCTGATTAGGGAGGCACTAATAGGGAGGTGAGGAGTTCAGTGGTTAAGGCATTGGGCTCTGGACCGTACGATCGCAGGTTCAGGGACAACAAAGAACGAATGAATAAAGAAACCGGACTCTGTGGCCTTTCCTGGATAATTTCATAGCATCAGCATAACAATAGCATTACCTTGTCCTCAGTCGTGCTTACTGCTTGTAATGTTAGGATGGAATATAAAAGAGGCGATAGATGTGTTTTATTAGCACAAAAAAGAAAGAAAAAAGAGAAAAGGGGGGGAACTAAAAGTGGAACCTAAACGTATCACCATATATGGAACGCAACCAAAACCGGAACACAATTCTTAAAGGAGCCACGTACCGTATTTAACAATTAAAACCACCAAAATGCACATAGAAATTAGCAAGAAATTAATGAATTAACAAGAAATTACTGTTGAAATAATTCTTTCCAGAGTAAAAAAAAAGACTAAATAAATCAATCACCTTACTAAAGGGAGAGATTTATATAATTATAACACGTGTTACAGTTAGATAGAGTATTAGAAAACATGAAAAGTGTTCGTTTATGGTACACGAGTACAAAATCGGTGTGCTGAGAGTAACATTAAAGCCCTTTAAAGTAAATTAGATTTACAATAAATCCTAATAGGTTGGGTACACAGGGTATTTGGATACAAATAAATAAAGTAAT
>JACRUU010000023.1:5122443-5124943 GCA_030449085.1 Kryptopterus vitreolus
CGGTACCACGGCGCGCAGAGCGCAAGGCTCCCTAGCCTGTCTGGCCGCTCCGTATGAGCGGCGTCTCCTGAGTTCTTTATTCTAATAAATCCTGTTTTGTATGAATTCCGGATCTCCGCGTCTCTGTGCAGCGTCCACCGTTACACCGTGTTAAAATACAGGTTAGGAAAGGATCTATTTAGGTACATACATGTACATTTACAATTCAAAAGCGGATGCGGCTTGTATGCAGGTGCGGCTTATTTATGATTTTTTGGTTTTTTTTTTTTAAATAGAGCGGATGCGGCTTATATCCAGGTGCGCTTTATAGTCCGGAATTTACGGTATATAAAAATTTCCTGACGTTCAATATGTGATGAAAAAACTAATATTCTATATAAAAATTTCCTGAGTTTCATATGTGATGAAAAAACTAATATTCCAGATATCCCATGACCTGTGTATATTAAGTGTCTGAAAGGCTTAATGACACAAATGTATGATTTTAAAACGTATATTACAAACCTACTGATTTCTGTACAGCGTCTTCAGTGGGGACACTTAATTGTTTAGAATTTTGTTACGTTTTATTTCTGCAGGCCATTTATTATTATTATTAGTAGTAGTAGTAGTATTATTGTAAAGCTGCTTTGACACAATCTCTATTGTTAAAAGCGATATATAAATAAAGGTGACTTGACTTCAGGACAATGATAAAAGTACTATACACATAACATTTAATTGGATTAAACTAATAGATGCGACCATAAATTGTGTGTGCTATTTGTTTAAATATATTAGTCTGTGTATATGCAGCATGTATATAGTGTGATGGACGTTGGTTAACACTAAATGGGAAGTGGTTAGAATGCTGGAGTTCAAAGCTCAACACCACCAAGCTGCTGCTGGGCCCCTGAGCATGGCCCTTAAAACACACATGCTCAGGTGTAGATTGGGGTAAATGCAAGTTGCTATGGATACAGGAGTCTCCCAAATGCCATAAAAGCAAGATAAGGACAAATTAAAAGTAGAATTATAATTACCATCCTCAATTATCAATATAAGATATTCAAAGTAAAGGTCAGTGTAAGAACAAATCGGACCCCTAAATAATACATTTACTAATAGTGATATTTTGGTCCGTAGTTTCTCGCCGAATTTCTCGGGCAGGTCCGTTACCTTTACTGGAAGTGTAGCACTTTTACTGAAAGGGTCTGTGCTGGTGAAGGGATCAGCCTTGGCCGGCCTCTTAAAGAAATCTTCTGAAGTGGTCTTGAACGGGTCTGTCTCTTTAAACGGGTCTCCACCGAACGGATCTGGGTGAGACACAGAGAGAGAGACACAGTGCTGAATAGCGGTCTTTCTTAACAGGCAATGGGACGATATATTCACTATTGTAATCTATATGGGATATTACAGTCAGTGTATATGTAACATTCACACCGCATTTTATCCGATTTTTATATAAAATATGTATGTAATAATTATATGAATATAATTATCATATTGTACTAAACTTTGCGGGATTAATACTAATCCACATGCAATACTTTGCACACAAACACACACACAGTCAGTAAATAACTTTGATAAATATATAAATATTATACATCTGATCACGGTACCACTCTCAACAGAAGCACTCTGCATGTATATTAGTAGTTAAAGTATATTAACTACATAGTTTTATTAATTATTATCATTCATTCATTCATTCATCTCTACCGCTTTATCCGATCTTCCGATCTCGGGTCACGGGGAGTCCTGTGCCTATCTCAGGCGTCTATGGGCATTAAGGCAGGATACACCCTGGATGGAATGCCAACCCATCGCAGGGCACACACACTCACACACACACATTCATACACTAGGTGCAATTTTCCAAGGTGCCAATCAACCTACCGTGCATGTTTTTGGACCGGGAGGAAACCGGAGAACCGGAGAAAAAAAAAAACCCCTGAGGCACGGGGGAGAACATGCAAACTCCACACACACATGGCCGAGACGGGAATCGAACCCGGATCCTGGCGGTGTGAGGCGAACGTGCTAACCACTAAACCACCGTACCCCTTATTAATTATTAATTATATTATATTATATTAAAAAGTGTAAGGTATGTAATATTTATATATATATATATATATATATATATATATATATATATATTTACATACCTTACACTTTAATATATAAGATATATAATATATTAATATAATATAATTAATAAATAGTATATTAACTATATATTTATATTATTAGATTTTGTCTTATATAATTTTAATAATAATAATAATACACATAGACAGACAAACACATAGATAGATAGATAGATAGATAGAGAGATAGAGAGATATAGATATGCTGTGTTGTAAACAAGGCTGTGAGCCCATGCGCTCGTTAGGCAACCTTGGTTACGCTGCCACACCTTTAAAAAGAAGCCTGATGGACACTTTCCAAATGACCTCGATATAGTATGAGAGTTGGAGAAGTGAAAGCTGAATATGAGAAAGAGAGAAGTGTG
>JACRUU010000023.1:5142443-5144943 GCA_030449085.1 Kryptopterus vitreolus
CACACACACACACACACACACACACACATTCATACACTAGGGACAATTTTCCAAGGTGCCAATCAACCTACCGTGCATGTTTTTGGACCGGGAGGAAACCGGAGAACCCGGAGAAAAAACCCCTGAGGCACGGGGAGAACATGCAAACTCCACACACACACACACACACACACACAAGGCAGAGACGGGAATCGAACCCGGACCCTGACGGTGTGAGGCGAACGCGCTAACCACTAAACCACCGTGCCCCTGTGATTAATATTTGTTACGATTATTATTATTATTTCGTTACATTCTCCTCTTTACCTTTCCCAGCGTGATATCCGGCAAGCCCGATTTCTTCAGGAATAAAGCGGCGTCTGTGGGTCCGACCCGCCCGGTGTTTCCTGGATCGACCTTTCAAAGCAGAAAAAGCAAAAAAAAGAGTGTTGTGGTGAAAATGCATTGGTAATTTATGTGACAGTTTTGTGTCGACTGTGGACACACAAACACATCCTGCTCAACACTCTTTCCCATTCAACACACACACACACACACACACACACACACACACACACACACACACACACACACACACACACACACACACACACACACACACACACTAGGAAGGACAGCAGAAATGTGGCTAAAATGTAGCCTTTGGTACATTCTGACCGTAAATTGGGATTACATGAAGAAAGGTGGACGGTCCCAACATCCAGCAAGTGTAACGTTTAGTCTGAAAGCTGTTTAAAATATTTTACTTTTTTTTAAGATAGTTTAAAACATATAAATGAATAATAATTCAAGTTTAAATGAGAAAAATTATATCCAAAGTTTTTTTTTTTTTTACTGTCTTTCATATTTGTTTTGTACAGAACATTCATTCATTCATCTTCTATCTTCTAAACCTCTATATCATCTATCTACATCTCTACCGCTTTATCCGATCTTCCCTCGGGTCACGGGGAGTCTGTGTCCTATCTCAGGCGTCTATGGGCATTAAGGCAGGATACACCCTGGATGGAATGCCAACCCATCGCAGGACACACACACACACACACACACACACACACACACACACACACACACACACACACACACACACACACACATTCGTACACTAGGTGCAATTTTCCAAGGTGCCAGTCAACAACTACCGTGCATGTTTTTGGACCGGGGGAGGAAACCGGAGAACCCGGAGAAAAACCCCCTGAAGCACGGGGAGAACATGCAAACTCCACACACACACATGGCCGAGACGGGAATCGAACCCGGACCCTGTCGGTGTGAGGCGAATGTGCTAACCACTAAACCACCGTGTCCCTGTACAGAACATAAATAATCTAAACAAGTTTTTACTAAAATGACTTTGCCTTTCATATTTTAAAGCTACTTAAATATAAACTGCTCAGGAAGATTAAACATATCTAGGTTCATTTGAAATTTTAATTTCTTTTGTTTTTATTTACTTTATTTTATTTTGCATTCATTGATTAATACAGTGGGGTACGGTGGCTTAGTGGTTAGCACGTTCGCCTCACACCGCCAGGGTCCGGGTTCGATTCCCGTCTCGGCCATGTGTGTGGAGTTTGCATGTTCTCCCCGTGCCTCAGGGGGTTTTTCCTCCGGGTTCTCCGGTTTCCTCCCAGTCCAAAAACATGATTGGCACCTTGGAAAAATTGTCCCTAGTGTATGAATGTGTGTGTGTGTGTGAGTGTGTGTGTCCAGCAATGGGTTGGCATTCCAGCGGTAGAAGATGAATGAATGAATGAATGAATGAATGAATGAATGAATGATTAATACAGTGGAATTTTATAGCTTTGCCTCCGTCTTCTCTGACGTTTACACGAGGGTGCGGCTACGAGTCTACTGCCATCTTCTGGTGAAATATAGAACAGCTTTTTTTACACTTGCATTTTATGCCGTGGTCAACGGCGCTGTGTCGTCTGTGTCGGGCCGAACATTACTGATTTTACGATGCAGACTCTGGGGGAAATTTGAACACGGGTCGCATTTGGTCTCCGGGACACGCCTGCCGAAGGGAAACGAAGGGCTTTTATCCGTGCAGTAGGTGTCGGTACTCACCTGTCTGTAAAAGCTTTCATACATTGGGTTCCCACTCGACAGCTACAAGGAGAAAAAAAACACAACAACAACAAGCATGTTTCAGTGTCATGTGCTAATAGGAACAAGAATTTACAAGAAATGTTTACAAGAAGTGAGTATTATCAAAAAAACACCGGCAAAAAATGGCTTTTTTCCGTCCGGCTGATCATATAAAGCCGATAAATACACCACTGCACTGCTTTATCCACTACACAACTTCGCCCTGGTAACACACGCACAGTTATAATGTTAACATTAATCATCCCTGTACATATCCACATTTAACATTGTGCTATTTAGTGTAAATAGGTCATTTGTACACTTGTGGTCTCTGCACTGTACCTTCAACAATGACAATAACGTGGAATCTAAACTAATCCGTCCTTCTTATTTTACCACCTGGACTGAA
>JACRUU010000023.1:5149943-5164943 GCA_030449085.1 Kryptopterus vitreolus
AAAATCATAAGTAAAATGTTTGATTCTTTCTGGTTGCATCCTGTCCTAGAGAGAGAGCCAGCCCTAGTAGGCGGGACTTGTAGTGTATACCAGGCGTTTCATTGGACGCACCTGAAACTGGTACATGATGAGTCATGGATTTATTTTTTCCTCTACGAAAATGTGTGGATATTGTGGTATAAAACGAATATATTTCAGTATTAAAATGCAATTGGTGTCAGGAATGCTTATCCGGATCGCAATGACACTGTAATTACACATTAAACGTTGAATTAAACATTATTATTTACCAATAAATAGAGTTATTTTAGGTTTAATTGGACGCAATATATGTAAATATGTTACTCGGCGTGTTTAATAAATACAGTTCTTTAAAACACATTTTATAAGGTTGTAAGGCTTCAGGGTAATGAGTGAGTGACTGAAGGAATGATATGATATATATATATATATATATATATATATATATAATATATATATATATATATATATATATATATATATATATATATATATATATATATATTATTATATATATATATCTATATATATATATATATATACATATATATATATATATATATATCTATATATATATATATATATATATATATATAATAAAACGCTTGTTTTATATGAGTTTTGTATAAATATTATGATTTGGAAGAGACGTGTGCTGAGCGCCCGGAGAAGCGCTCGGAGACCTGAATCATGTTCCCCCGTATCCGCCTGAAGATTAGCCGGCTAATGCTAGCGAATACACCGTTACCCCGGATAAATAAGCTGCAACGGAAATGTAGCAAAACAACCCAAACGCGAGCAGAATATTCGGCTCGGATATTTCCACACAAACGAATCCGTCGCGCGTCCATAAAAACCCGTTTTCAGCCCCAAATAAGCCCCAGAATATTCGTACAGAGGCGGTTTACCTGAGTGAGGGTGGTGAGGGCTGCCATTTTCCCTGTTGCTCCGGGAACGGCGGGGGTTGAGTGCGGCATTCCGACAACTCCCGCCTCACTGGCCGCGGATTGGCCGGTGGACTCGGCGCTCTCGGATTTCGATTGGCTAAACGTGTGAAATCATGTTAACGGACAGCGTATTTAACCAATGATAGCGTAGTAGGCGGGGTTTCGCGGTATAAATAAATGCACCAGCTGACCTCCAGGTTATTTCTCGCGTTGTGTGATTAGGTTAATAGTTGTTACGTAGGTGGCAGACACGCTGTAATACAATGCAAAATCAAATGTTTTGTTTTCCCTTCTCAGGACTGAGTTAGCATGGGTTTTAATTGTATAATCTTAAACTACATTTTCTTTTAGATTTGATTAGGGAGGTGATAGCCCACTGGTTAAGGTGTTGGCCTCTGGACCAGAAGATCATGGGTTCAAACCCCACCCACCATCAAGCTTCCACTAGTGGGCCCTTGAGCAAGGCCCTTAACTCTCAATTGCTCCGTTGTATGTTGCTCTGGATAAGAGCGTCTGCCAAATGCTGCAAATGTAAATGTAGATTCAACTTTAATGTCATTGTGTGGAGTACAAGTAGAGGGGCAATTAATATCTAGAACCCTAAGTGCAAATAGCAATGTATATAAATACATCTAATATAAATATACAAATAACAATAGCCATATTATGATTGGGATGTTGAGACAGGCAATTCCTGAAATGTGGTTCCCACTGTGAAGCTTGGAGGAGGAATTGTGATGCTGTTTTACTGGTGACAATGTTGGTGATTTAGTCAAAGTCCAGAGGACCAGTATGATCAACCTAGCATGCCATTTCATATGTTTTGCATTTATTGGGAGAATAGATTGTCTTCTAAGAGGACAATGAACCCAAACACATTATCTGTCTATCTATCTAACTATCCATCTATCCATCCATCCATCGACATATACACACATATACACCCACACACAAACACACATGTATATATATTGATATCTATCTATCAGTCAATCAAGCAATCAAACCTATCGTGATATCCGGATAGAGTGAATGTGATTATTGGATGAGATATAAACATATACCATTCCGACACCCTATTGGTTTGTACGCGATCCATCACACCGGCACACAACACACATTACATCACACTCCAGCAAGAACATAACCAGTGTTGGGGGTCGTTACTCAAAAAAAGATTATTTCTTAAAATGTATTATTTCTCCACTACTGGCTCGTTTATCAAATGGCTGCTTTCTCTTCGTCCTCCACAAATAAAGCTACAGTGGGTAGTTTGGTAAAGTTAGAATAAATTAGCGATCGCGACCTGTGCAGCCTAAGCGTTTGTCCTTGAGGGCATTTTTTTCCCTTACATAACTTTTACTTTTATTCTTTATGTAGTTTTAAAAGCTGTACTTTTACACTTTTATTTGAATAAAAATTGAGTTGATACGTCTACTATAAAGTCTATCTATCTATCTATATATATCTATCTCTATCTATCTCTATCTATCAGCTCTCTATCTATCTATCTATCTATCTCTATCTATCTATCTATCTATCTCTTTATCTCTCTCTCTATCTATCTCATCTATATATCTATCTATCTATCTATCTATCTATCTATCTATCTATCTATCTATCTATCTATCTATCTATCTATCTATCTATCTATCTATCCATCCATCCATCCATCCATCCATCCATCCATCCATCCATCCATCTGTGCTGCAGCCTGTGTATGCTAGTGGGCGGGGCTCCCAACAGAAACGCGATATAATTGGTCGAGCGCTTCGTCGCTGCCCTGCTATTGGCTGTCGGCCTTGTCCCGCCATTGGCGCTTAGAAACAGCGCCAGGGTTTATTTTTGACTGCAGCCCGTGTTCAGTTTCTACTCATATCACTGCGCGCTTGTGACCCGTTGCTACCCGACCGACTGCAGCGAACCGGTAACTAATATAGGCTTTCCCCGCGTGGAATGCCGCGGAATGTAGTCGACGTTCAACGGTTGTTGTTGTTGTTGTCGTCCCCCCCCACCGGGTCCGTTAGTGGAGGACTCCGTGTAGCATTGCTGTTAGCCTAGCCAGCGTTAACCTGCCTGGGTGGAGCTGAGAGAGCAGCTTTACAGGAAAATGCGAGCATTGGTTCCGGAACGAAGCTGAGGAAAAAGGTGAGAAAGGGTAAAATAAATAAATCACCAAATAATAATAAGTATTATTATTATTATTATTATTATTATGTCATTAATAACGATTCTTACTAGTTTTCTGAAATCTAGCTTTCTATGCTAGCTCTCTGACTAGCCACGTCCTTAAAGTGCCGCTCAGAGACTCCCATTCATTTCTTCCCTGTTTGTGTTTTAAAACATGACATTTTCAGTCGCGCCATGAATCGCATTCAGGTGAATTTACGCGCTTTGCCTTCCCACGTGTTGGACGCGGTGTGCAGACCAGACCCGACCCAAAGCGCCAGGTAATACTCTACACCCCCCCCATTCACTTTCACCACCACCACCACGATATCGCTACACCCACATCATTCTGTCTCCTCCTCAATCCAGGTCGATGGAGAGCACCATCAGCCCGATCACCTTCCCCAAATCGAAGATGCACCTGTGGGATCCGACACCTACGGGAGATCGGGTCAATCTTCACCTTTCCTACTATAGGTGGGTCTGTAATGGAGTGATGAAGCACCGTGTGGCATGCTGACCCAGGACAATAATCAACCGCAGATTGGCGTGAGGGAGCGGAGCGGCTTTGACCCCCTTAATTAAACTTAATGTTCGTTTCTTCCAACAAAATACACCTGAAAAGAATTTGCTTTTCCTCTTGTAAAATTGTGTTAATGTCAATTTGCTATCTATCTATCTATCTATCTACCGAAGTACTGCAGTGTGTATACTTGTGGGCGAGGCTCCCAGCAGAAATTCAATCTAATTGGCCATGTTTTTCATCGCCGCCCTGCCATTGGTTGTCGGCCTTGTCCCACCATTGGCGCGTAGAAACGGCGGAATGGTTTATTTTTGACATAGACCTGTAATTCTTTTCTTCTTGTAAAATGTGTTGTTCTTTTAATAGTTAATGATTGTTTCCCGACCTTGAGATCCTGATCCAGTTCAGTAGGATTTATGTGCTAATTAACATGTGTTGTCTAATTAACACTTGCATAGCTATAGCTGAATTGCAAGTATGGCATCCAAGCCATATTGGTTCAGATGTCTTTCTGAGACATTCTGCACTAAAGAATTTCTTCATACACTTGCGCTGATGTCGGAGCTGCTTGCGGAGTCAATCTAAATACATGTTAGTTAGCTTTGTCCTGATTGGTGTTTTCCTCTCCTGTGACATGTGCGTTTCAGAAAGCCCAGGCTGCTGCTGACGGAGAAAGCCATGCGCCTGGCTCATCGTCACGCGCGACAAAGCAAGAAGCCCCAGTTTTCCTGCTTCCTTCTGGGGACGCTGGCCGTGGAGATGGGTGAGGATGCTCTGTGACCGTTAGGGCAATATTTTATACTACTACACTGTGTGTGTGTGTGTGTGTGTGTGTGTGTGTGTGTGTGTGTGTGTGTGTGTGTGAGATGTTACGGTCGTCAATAGCTACAAATATTTAATCGCACGATTGCCAACTCGTGATTAATCGCACGTTTTCAATGTACTGTAAATTAATACCACATACTGTAACTGTAACATGTGTTCTATACATTCCACTCATATTATGTTTATTATGTAATTATGTAAATAATGTTTATTTAATCTGGAAATTATTCTTTTAATATTCATTCCTTGATAATTAATTCATTTCATGGTAATTTCAATGTACGTGTTTTAATTGTTAAATATGGTACGTGGCCCCTTTAAGAATCCTGTTCCATATAAACTGGCGATACCTTTAGGCGATATATTCTTTTATATATATATATATATATATATATATATATATATATATATATATATATATATATATATATATATATATATATATATATATATATCTATATATATAGTAGATATATATATATATATATATATATATATCACTACACACACATACACACACATATGTATGAAAGAGTGATAAGGACATGGGTATGGAATTGTACATGGTACTATATTAGTCTACAGTGTAATTACTGTGTGTCAATGTTGGTTTATTAATGACTGCATTAGCCTGTGACTTAATGGAGACGACTAATATCTCTGGGGAATAAAGGAAACGCTGTACCATTCACAGATCTCAGATCATTAATGCTTTCAGTGTGAACCGTTATTCCTCTGCATATCTAGAAATTCATGTCCTTTCCGCTGTGTAGATGAGGAAGGCGTGACAATCACCTTGGACCGCTTCGACCCCGGCAGAGAGCAGCCTGACTGCTCGGGGAAGTCTCCAACCGCTCTGCTCCCGGGCGACGTCCTGGTGCCCTGCATGTTCCACACGCAACACGTGTTCCCGACACCTCCGTCTTCACTGCACACGACCTGGACAACACTTTTAAGGTGGATGATCGTGTGTGTGTGTGTCATGAGGAAGTGACGTGGTGAAAATGGAGCAGCTGTTTGAGAAGCTCTCCAGACAGTCAGGTGTCACAATCGTAGTAACGAAGCCTTTCAGGCAGTTACTTCAACCTGTCAGGTACCAGCTGCACCTCATAGGGAGCCACTTGTGTGTGTGTGTGTGTGTGTGTGTGTGTGTGTGTGTGTGTGTGTGTGTGTGTGTGTGTGTGTGTGTGTGTGTGTGTGTGTGTGTGTGTGGTGTGTGTGTGTGTGTGTATGCGTGTGTATGCGTGCACATTCACGCATCACTAGTTTAGTTCATGTGACGCAGGTGGCACACTTGGTCTTTCCTGTAATTACGCAGTAGGTGATTTCTGTAAAGAGATCATTATATTTTTGGAATCTTCTTTTATCCCTTGTGTTTGTATTTAAAGCTGAATATGAAGATGGCTGCTCAGGTTGCAAGTTTTGTGCAGCATGCCATGCTTGGTGTGTGTGTGTGTGTGTGTGTGTGTGTGGTGTGTGTGTGTGTGTGTGTGTGTGTGTGTGTGTGTGTGTGTGTGTGTGTGTGTGTGTGTTGTGTGTGTGTGTGTGTGTGTGTGTGCGTGTGTGTGCGTGTGTGTGTGTGTGTGCAAACACATTTAACTGCTACGGTCTGGTTTTGATCATTGTGCTTTGTACAGATGTGGAAAAATAGTCCAAGAGGGAAATGAGTAACGCAATTTGTACTTGTAACCCGATTTTGGTGGTGGTGATGATTCATCTTGTTCAGTTGTGATGAAGACGGTGATGATGGTTCCTCTTGTTATGTAGTAGTAATGGTGATGATGATGATGACGATTCCTCTTGTGTAGTAGTGGTGATTTGCTCTTGTTGTGCAGTAGTGATGGTGATGATGAAGATGATTTGCTCTTGTTGTGCAGCAGTGGTGATGATGATGATGGTTCCTCTTGTTGTGCAGTAGTGATGAAGATTTGCTTTTGTTGTGTAGTAGTGATGATGATGATGATGATTTTGATTTGCTCTTGTTGTGTAGTAGTGATGATGATGATTCCTCTTGTTGTGCAGTGGTGATGGTGGTGATGATGATGATGATTCCTCTTGTTGTGCAGTGGTGATGATGATTTGCTCTTGTTGTGCAGTAGTGATGATGATGATGATGATGATGATTTGCTCTTGTTGTGCAGTAGTGATGATGATGATGATGATGATGATTTGCTGTTGTGCAGTAGTGATGATGATGATGATGATGATTTGCTGTTGTGCAGTAGTGATGATGATGATGATGATGATGATGATGATTTGCTGTGTGCTGTGATGTGATGATGTGCTGTTGTTGCAGTGATGATGTGATGATGATGATGATGATTTGCTTTTTGTGCAGTAGTGATGATGATGATGATTTGCTGTTGTGCAGTAGTGATGATGATGATGATGATGATGATTTGCTGTTGTGCAGTAGTGATGATGATGATTTGCTGTTGTGCAGTAGTGATGATGATGATTTGCTCTTTTTGTGCAGTAGTGATGATGATGATGATGCTGTATGATGATGATGTTGCTGTGTGATGATGATGATGATGATGATGATTGCTCTTGTTTGGCTTATGCTGTGTTCATAGGATGATGATGATGATGATGATGATGATTGATGATTTGCTGTTGTGCAGTAGTGATGATGATGATTTGCTCTTTTTGTGTGATGCAGTAGTGATGATGATGATGATTGATGATTTGCTCTTGTTGTACAGTAGTTATGATGATGATGATGATGATGATGATGATGATGATGATTCCTCCTCCGTGATGATTTCCGCTGTTGTGCTTTAGTGTTTATTCACCTCCTATCCTGATCTCCGCTGTGCCAGATGTTGGAGCACTCGTGCAGCAGTAGAGAGGTGCTGGATCTGTGGAAGCTGATGAGTCTGTGTGTGCGTCTCAGCGTTGTGGAGAACATGGACCGGCTGAACTTCACCCTGCATTGGGGCGGCGTGACGTTGGCCAGCTCACTGGAGGCTTTCCCCGTCCGCGTGCTGCCGGTGATCTCTACGGCACTCGCCAGGAACCTGAGCAGCCCTGCTAGTATAGCACAACCTCTCCACTCGCAGTCTAATGGGAGGAAACGAGGGTAAGTAAACACACACACACATGAGTGTGTGTGTGTGTGTGTGTGTGTGTGGTGTGTGTGTGTGTGTGTGTGTGTGTGTGTGTATGTATATATATATATATATATATATATATATATATATATATATATATTATATATATATATTATATATATATATATATATATATATATATATATATATATATATATATATATATATATATATATATATATATATATATATATATATATATATATATATTTATTATATTATATTTGTATATACATATAGTCACATGCAAAGCTGAAACACCTTATAGTAATGTAAATGCAATGATCTTGACGATGATCCTCTGTATGCCTATTTATGTGGCCGTGATGTTAACATGGCTTTAGAAAACTACAAACAAGCTTTCTTTTGCTATTCCAAAGATTATGACTGCTAATAAGACCAATGTGCAGTAGCCAATCAGCTTAGATTTTTCAGCTATGGGAAAGTTTACACTTGGCTTGGAAAAAAAAAGAAAGAAAGAAAATGTAGGTCTCCGTTATTGCCAAATTGTATGTGTTTCATGTTATGATGGAGGTATTAAATTTTTTAATAGTCTTAAAAAGCGCGGCAACTAGATTACGCAAGTAGACCCTGTTTTATTACATGATTAGATCCGTTAGATCCACGTCTGCATTGATTCGTTTCCCCTCGTTTAGGTTCCTGACCATGGACCAAACCCGCAAACTGCTCCTCGTCCTCGAGTCGGATCCAAAGGCCTACACGCTTCCTCTTGTTGGAGTGTAAGTATTTCGTATCCAGCACGGGTCATGTATACATGTGGGTTTTCAGGTGTCCGCATACTTTTGACTATATATGGTTATTATTTCCTTGTATTCACACATTCAGGATTCGCGCATGTGTGTGTGTGTGTGTGTGTGTGTGTGTGTGTGTGTGTGCGCGTGTGTGCTTTGTTCACTGAACTTTTCAGTCATTCACAGATTATAACAGGTGGTGTTGGTTTTTTTTTTTTTTTGTTTTTTTTTTTTTTTTTTTTTTTTTTTTTTTTTTTTTTTTTTTTTTTTGTTTAGTTTTTTTTTTTTTTTTTTTTTTTATTATACCATAATTTAATGCCTTTAAAACCTTTTTCCCCTTTGACCGTTTACTTGGCAGATTCGGCTCCGGTTATAATCCCACTGTGTCGTAATTTAATCTGCACTCGGCTAATCACATCTTGACCTGGGGCCCCATGGGGGATTTGTCACTGTTGTAGAGTTGGGTTGACGGTGTGTATAATCCCCCCCCCCCCCCCCCCTCCCCTCCCGCTCTCGTCCGATTTGACAGATGGTTAAGTGGCGTGACTCACATCCAGAACCCGGTGGTGTGGGCGTGGTGTCTGAGGTACCTGTACAGCTCCTCCCTCCACGACAGGTGAGTGCTGTAGGCAATGCATTAATTACTGCACTGCTGTTCGAGGAGATCACTGTTTATTTTACCGCAAAGCATTCCTTTTATTTTCTCTTTATTAATGTAGTTGTACGCTGCTTTCTATGGTGTTTGTGTTGTTTATAATTACACCCTTTTGAGTCGGGTTCCACTCAAGGTTTCTTCCTTGCTGCAGTCGCCCCCAGGCTTTTTTTGTGCTTTTAGTGTGTGTGTGTGTGTGTGTGTGTGTGTGTGTGTGTGTGTGTGTGTGTGTGTAAAATCATTTATTTTAATACTTTTTTTGTTCTATACATTTGTTCTTACAGTCTGTAAAGCTGCTGAGACAATTCTCATTGTGAAACGCACAATAGAAATAAACCTGAACTTTTTAATAGAGAGAAGAAACACAAAACATTACATTTTGTTGTTGTTGTTTTTAAATTATTGTTAATGTAAAAAGGCGTTTGCTGTGAATATTTAATTCAGATGAATTACATTTCAGTAAATCAAAAAGTCAATACATATATATTCATTCATTCATTCATCTTCTAAAACCTGCCGCTTTATCCGATCTTCCCTCGGGTCACGGGGAGTCTGTGCCTATCTCAGGCGTCTATGGGCATTAAGGCAGGATACACCCTGGATGGAATGCCAACCCATCGCAGGGCACACACACTTCACATTCACACACATTCATTCACACACTAGGGACAATTTTCCAAGGTGCCAATCAACCTACCGTGCATGTTTTTGGACGGGAGGAAAACGGGGGAGGAAACCGGAGAACGGAGAACCCGGAGAAAAAACCTCCTTGAGGCACGGGGAGAACATGCAAACTCCACACACACATGACCGAGACCGGGAATCGAACCCGGATCCTGGCGGTGTGAGGCGAACGTGCTAACCACTACGCCACCGTGCCTCCAAAAAAAAAAAAAAAAAATAATATATATATATATATATATATATATATATATATATATATATATATATATATATATATATATATATATATATACACACACATTATATATAGTATTTTAAAATAATACATTATTTATTACCGTTATGAATAATATATATATATATATATATATATACATATACATACACCCCCGACACACTCTGTCCACCACTCAATACATTGAATCCGGGAAACTTTTTTTTTTGTTGTTGTTGAATTAAAAATTTGTTCTATGAATATGTGAACAGCTACGCCCCTACTTTTTTGTATTTATTTCGAATTTTTTAATAATTTATACCCCCCCTTTTTAAAATAATAATAAATACAGGTGTATTGTGTAAGAATGTTGAACATTTTGTTGAACGAGTGCTTTTCAAAAACTCCACGTTCTTCATCAGAGTGATGTCTGAGGACGACTCGTTCCTGGTGGTCCTGTACTCTCTTACTCACCGCGACCCCGAGTTTTATCAGTGCAAACTGCCCGGGCTGAAGGACATGAGCTTTCAGCTTCTCTCCAGCACAGAATCCCTAACGCTCTACAAGGTCTGTTCACACACACACAGGGATAATTCCTGCATGTTAAAGATGTTTATTAATGGGCTGTGTGTAATATTAATAAGCAGTATATAGCGGAACCTAATTCATCATTTAAAAATTTGCATTGGCTTCCAAGCGGCCGCAATTCAATGGCACAAAGGTTCTCGTGAGACGCCCAAAAATGCTGTGTGTCAGTTATAACCTCTCACATCCAGTTCATAGCGAGAGCAATGTCCTGGGGCCGTCTTAAACATCATCTCCGTCCCATGAATATTCATTACTGAACAGGATCACATACACCGTACTGTGTAAACTTTATCCTAGTGCATTCTGTGTATTACATTCTTACTGTTATTATTTAATGCGGTAATACTGACCTTTAATTATGCTTTTTTTTTTAGATATAAAGGCACAGTTATTAAATGTATTATCCTTTTAGAAGTAATACTTTTGCCCGTCTGGTACGGTTAATCCCAATTTACTGTACATTATTTCTTGTGGGAAATTCGGCGTACGAACTTTTCGGCTAACGAAATATTGCACCAATTAAGTTCTCAAGTCCCCAATATTTTTCATGGGGAAATTAGTTTGGCTAACGAGCTACGCCCTGGAACGAACTCGAAGCTCCACTGTACATTATATATTTGTACGGCCAGTCAAAGCTTTTATAAATAAATAAATAAAGATCTTGAGGAGAAAAACAATTACATTTACAGCATTTTGCCAGACGCCCTTATCCAGAGCGACTTACAACTGAGCAGTTGAGGGTTTAGGGCCTTGCTCAAGGGCCCACTAGTGGCAGCTTGGTGGTGGTGGGATTTGAACATGCGGTTTTACGCCTTAACCACTGGTCCACCACCTCCTGCAATTAGCGACAACGATGTGTCTGTGTGTTTATCTGGTTTATAAAACGTTTAAAATGTGTGCATGTTTATATATTATATATATATATATATATATATATATATATATATATATATATATATATATATATATATATATATATATATATATATATATATATATATATATATATACACAAATGATCCTCGATCATAAGGGGTCACTTTTAAGTGTGTGTGTGTGTGTGTGTGTAGAACGTGGAACCAGCAGAGGGACGTTTGCTGCAGTTTGAGCTCGGTGCCGAGGGTCCGAGTCGGGACGGCGAGATCTTTAAAGAGGCACTTTCCCGTGCAGCGTTACAGAGTGTACTGTGTTCTGATTGGTCAGGAGGTATCGCTTTGTTTGTTTCTTCTTCAGCTCTATTTATATGTTTTCGACTTTTTTTTTTTCAGCTTGCTATAACAACTATCTCTTCAAATGTATACTTTTTTTTACCCTTTTACGCCCCGTACCGAAGTTCAGTAGGAAATTAAGTATATTAATATACTTTATTATATTAATAGTAATATTATAATCTTAATATACAGTTTTTTCCTAAACCCGAAATGAACGTAGACGTTTGAATGGCCGTGGCGAAATGGAGTGTGTGTCGCAGAAGTGTAGAAAAGCGCGCAGTGTTTGGAGAAGAGGCGCAGTGGTGAAAGGGAACGCGCGTGAGGGATCGGCGGAGGTGGCGGAGCTGATGATGTGACGAGGATGGACAGGATTAGGAATGAGTTTATTAGAAAAGGCAGAGGGCGGACGTGGAATGTTTGGCTGGAATACTGATGATGCTGGAGAAAGGTTGGGGGGGTGGGGGTTGGGGATAAAAGATGGAGATTTGGAGGCGCTGTGGCGACCCCTAGTGGAAGCAGATGGGGGATAAAAAGAAACCCAAAAAAGATTGCAAAGTTGTTGTTTTTTTTCTCTGGGCAACTACATTTCCTGTTTTCGTGACGGAAGATCACATGATTTCTCAGTAATTCCAAATGACATCAAATGTAATTGTAATTTAAGGTATGTGCTGTTATTTAAGTGGAGAAAAAAGAAGAATAGAATAATTGTCATATATACATTACGGCACAGTGAAATAGTTTCTTCACGTAACTTGTTTGGATGCCGGGGTCAGAGCGCAGGGTCAGCCATGATACGGAGAACAAAGGGTTAAGGGCCTTCCTCAAGGACCCCCGACCTTCCTATCCGTAGTCCAGCTGCTTAAACCACTGAGAGAACCCCTTTCCTAAGGTGATGACCTCATCACCTCACCTCGGGGGGGGGGGGGGGGGGGGGGGGGGGGGGGGGGGGGTGCAAGGTTCCTCATCCTTCATCCGACAGTAATAAATACCTCCTTATTCCTTTCCTCCCCCATCAGGTCTGGAACGACATCATCGGCTGCTAGCGTTCAGAATAAAGTGTCCATAAGTGACCATGACTCCGGAGTGGAAGATGAGGATCTCTCACCTCGGCCGTCTCCTAACCCTCACCCCATCAGTCAGCAGGTCTGACCCCACACACACACACACACACACACACACGGCCAGTGTATCACACACCTATAGCAAAACAAATAAAGATTTTTCACAGATCATTATTTTTCTACATTTTTTGTTTTGTGCGTTCATATATTTCGTATTAAAAGGACTGTTTTAGTGCAACAGATCAGATTCTTTTTCGGAGCAGCAAAAAAGGGGAGGAGACCAATCTAATTGGTTTACGTTTACAGCATTTGGCAGATTTACATTTACAGTATTTAGCAGACGGCCTTATCCAGGGCGACGTACAAGACGTGCTTTAGGTCTCCATCTAAGGATAAATTCATTCATGTAGGGTAGATACAAACTGTTGTTGTTCATCTAAAAATTCATATAGGGTAGATACAAACTTTTGTTGTTGTTTTGTTTTTATTTATTTGATTTCTGGACAGAGAGAGGAAAGAAGTGTTCGGATATGTGTTTTTGGATGAGGTATGTCTTCTGAAGGAAGACAGTGTCTCCGTTGTTCGGACCTCCAGGGGAAGTTAATTCCACCACTTCGGTGCCAGAACAGTGAAGAGCCTTGAGCTGATCTTGCCTCTTCCCCTGAGAGACGGTGGAACCAGGCGAGCAGCTGCCCTTATACAGACCGATTTTACAACTCAGCAGCTGATGATTAAGAGCCCTCTAGTGGCAGCGTGGTGGTGGTGCTGGGATTTGAACACCAGGGACCTTCTGGTCCAGAGCCCAGTTCCTTAACCACTGACTGGTCTCCCACCTGCTAATGTGCTGTCTAATGTGGAAAGGTACAGCGAGCAAGACTTCTCTCTCTCATCAAGGCAGGACATGTGTTGTATGGGGTGCCAACCCATCGCAAGGCACACTCACACACACATTCATACACTAGGGACAACTTTCCAAGGTGCCAATCAACCTACCGTGAATCGAACCCCCAACCCTGACCTCTAAGCCACAGTGCCCATAAGTAGCTTCTTTTTCTTTTCTTTTTTCAAATTGCTTATATTTCTCCACTGTTTTCTTTGACTGTCTCTGGCCACAATGCTTTACATAATCTCATCTGAAAGCCTGTATTTTTATTTTTATTTTTTTATTAGTTTTACTATATTTGTCCTTTTTTCTCTCTCTTTTTTTTTTCTTTCTTTCTTTGAGATGAGACAAGTGCAGCCTTCGGTGCCGGAGCTCTCGATGCTTTTGGATGGCAGCTTCCTCGATGGGAAGGTCATGGAATCCAACGAGCGCGCACTTGTGTATCCCGTCCAATCAAATCCCCCGCTTCGAAGCTCTAACGCCACCGCTCCGCCCTCGCACCCTGCACCTGCTCCGAACGTCATGTCCGGCCCTCCGCCCATTAGAAGACCCCTGACCCCGGTGTTGTCTCAGCCCAAGCTTACTAGATCACAATCCACCAGCGGGCACCAGCCCTCCGTGTGCAGGAACGCCGCTGCCTCCATGGGCCGAAGATCGAGCAACGGCTTCACGGCGTCTTCGTCATCGTCGTCGTCTTCTTCGCCCAAGCCGGGTCCGTCCCCGAACGACTCTGTGCATGAGTCAGAGATCCGGCCTCCCGACCCCCCCAGGGAAAAGCCACAAGAGCAAAAAGGTGTCCATCAGTGCAGAGCAAACATCGCTGCTGCCTTCTCAGCACACCGTCTTCCACAGCACGCCAGCTCTCAACCCTCCCTGCAGCTGCCGCCCCGCCCATCATCATCATCATCATTCCCACATCCCCGTGTACCAGGGCAACACCTGGCAAGGAGCGTCCTCTCCTCCTGTGCACTGTCCTTCCGAAGGCAGTCCACATCGGGAATGCTGCATCTCCCCTACCAGGCCCGCACTTCCTCAGAGGTGCCGCGTGTCCCCGACACAGAGTCCCGTGTGCCACTACTCTCCCTCTGCGCGTGCCGCACGGTCCCAACCCCTGTGCCGGAGCTCCGGACCACACGCCGCCCGTGTGCCAGGCCCAGTGCTGCCAGCATCAACCTGGTCCAGTCACAGCCCCAGACGTGGCTCTTCTTCCTGCTGATGCCTACAGGATGCTGATGGATCAGGACCGGCAGCTCAAACAACTGCAGGCTCAGGTTTGTTGTGTATCTTTTATTCCAAATATGAATAAAACCGTGTCAGAGTTTATACTAGAGATCGACCGATTTATTTGTATTTTTTT
>JACRUU010000023.1:5167443-5202443 GCA_030449085.1 Kryptopterus vitreolus
TTTATGGTTAACCCGTACATTTTGTTTGTTGGGCCCCAAGCACTGCAGTGTGCAGGACGCACTTGTTTTCCTTTATATTATTTACATTTACATCATTTGGCAGACACCCTTATCCAGAGCGACTTACAACTGAGCAATTGAGGGTTAAGGGCCGTGCTCAAGGGCCCCACTAGTGGCAGCTTGGTGATGGTGGGATTTGAACCTGCGATGTTCCGATCTTCTGGTCCAAAGACCTATGCCTTAAACATTGAGATACCACCTCCATAAATGAATTAAAAATAATAAAATGAAAAAAAAATAGATCATCATTTATTTCAAACATAAATAATTATTGTTTATTTAAGTCAAACATTAAAAAGAAAAAAAAGATTTACTTAAATATTAAATGAACATGTAGAGAAAACTTTACCATATCCGTGATTGTAATAAATGTAATGAAAGATAGAAATGATGCAATGTATGTATTTGTTATAGAATTGATGGTTGTAAATGTGATGCTGAGGGTTTATTTTATTTATTTATTTTTATTTATTTATTTCCCCCTTCCCTCTCCCTAGTGCATCGGATGTAGCGGTCTCCCAGAGTCCCGTGCTGGGAGAAAGTGCCAGCATGTATTATAACTCTGATTCTAATGACAAAGAGGACTTCTCTCAAAACGGAGAAATGCAAAGTCAGCAGTTTTATCAGGACTTACTGGTAAGATTTTGTTTCTTTCAGTTTCATTTGTCGCCTGTTTTTACAATGAACATACTCCAAAAAGCATCTTTACAGAAATAAAACGTTTATAACTTCAGTCCATATAAGTTTGTCCCTAATAAATGAGTCAGGAGTGACCGTGTAATGATATGAGGAAGAAATCTTGAGAGGAACCAGATACAAAAGGGAAGCCATCCTTATTTATTAATTAATGTTTTTCATTTCCTGTTTAAAGGGTCAGGTGAAAAACCGCTTGCAAGACGGTATTGGCGAAGAAGTAAAAAACGAGCGAGACGTTCACAGTCCTCGTCCCAGCCTGTCTCCTAGGAATTCTCCTCCCAAGAAGCCTGCTGTCAGGGAGCAGAATGTGGAGAGTGTAGAGGAGGACCGTGTGTTCAGCGCCACACTCAAACAGCTGCACAACCTCGGGGTCAACATGGAGCTCAATACTGGAAAATCCAACCGCACCACTGTGGAGAGTGCCAGGTAGAGAGAGAGTGTGTGTGTGTGTGTGTGTGTGTGTGTGTGTGTGTGTGTGTGTGTGTGTGTGTGTGTGTGTGTGTGTTGTGTGTGTGTGTGTGTGTGTGTGTGTGTGTGTGTGTGTGTATATGTGTGTATGTGTATGTGTGTGTATGTATATATATATATATATATATATATATATATATATATATAGCACATATATCATACTACACACACACACACACCTCCTCTCTCTCTCTCTCTCTCTCCTCTATCTATCTATCTATTGTGTGTGTGTGTGTGTGTGTGTGTGTGTGTATGTGTGTATATATATATATATATATATGTATATATATATAGAATATATATACTATATATATATATATCTATATATATATATATATATGTATGGTGTTGTGTATATGTATATATAATATATATATATATACTAATATATATACCTATACACACACACACACATAACCACTCTCTCTCTCTGTCTGTCTGTCTGTGTGTAATATATGTGCACATTAATCCACTGTTTGTGCGCAGCACGCTGGCTTGTATAAACCCCGAGGCGGTGATCCCGAGGCTGACGCTCTCTGAACCAGTGGGCACGAGTGTCTGGGGTCTGAACAGCGGCGTGGATCTGAGTCTAGAAGCCAACGCTATTGCTCTGAAGTACCTGAGTGACTCTCAGCTGTCCCGCCTGTCCCTGGGGGCCCAGTCTCCGGGAGCTCACGCCAACCCCGGCACGCTGCTTTTCGAAAGGAGCTCGCTGGATAAGAGCAGCACCGGCTTGAGCATCCTCTCCTCCAGCAACATGTCGCTAGCCACCTGTAGGTACATGAAGAAATACGGACTGATAGAAGGCGGAAGCAGTGGAGAGGAAGAGGAAGAGTGCAGCCAGAGAGCTCAGGCGGACTCGGCGCTCGGCTGCTCCCTGCAACTCGAGACGTCGGAGAACACCGGGCGAGAGACGGAGTTCCTCCTAAAAAACCTGAACAACAAGCAACCTGCGCCACTCCTGTGCACTAAAGACTCGCAGAGCCTGCTGATACGAGACCTAAAGCCCAAAATGCAGCTTCTCGCGCGCACGAAAACGAGCCCGGAAAAGGAGAACGACCCGAAACGCGTTCATCCTCGACCCCAGCGGCGTTCCTCTTTATCGGACAACCAGAGACTCGCACCAGTCCCCGAAACTCAAAACTCTGTGGGGAATTTCCTGGACCTCAGCAGGCTGCGACAGCTCCCTAAACTCTTTTAGATGCTTCTTTACTGGATCTTTAGTCCTGAAATGTGATTGTTTTTATCTCTTAATCGTGCATGTCTTGTGTATATTTTAGACGATTATTATTATGAAAACACACTTTGGGAGTCTGTTTTGCTTTAAGTGTATGATGTGAGGACGTTTTATAGGAGGCACAAACAAAATGTCTGTATTGTACAGTCAGGAATTTGCCTCTATTATTGTTTTTGTGTGTGTGTGTGTGTGTGTGTGTTTGGAGTATCTAAAGTTTTATCAATTAAAGAATTTTAAAAACTGCATGTATTTTGGTCTTTTGTGTCTTCAAACAAATTGAGGCACTGTGGTTTAGTGGTTAGCACATTCGCCTCACACCGCCAGGGTCCGGAGTTTGCATGTTCTCCCCGTGCCTCAGGTTTTTTTTCTCCGGGTTCTCCGGTTTCCTCCCGGTCCAAAAAACATGCACGGTAAGTTGATTGGCACCTTGGAAAATTGTCTCTACTGTGAGTGTGTGTGTGTGTGTCCTGCGATGGGTTGGCATTCCATCCAAGGTGTATCCTGCCTTAATTCCCATAGACGCCTGAGATAGACTCCCCGTGACCCGAGGGAAGATCGGATAAAGCGGTAGAAGATGAATGAATGTGTCTTCAAACATAATAAATGATTTTTTTTTGTACATTTTGTTTTGACAAACTTTGATCTCTCATTTCATGTTGACTTTCAACTTGTTCTAGAACTAAATGACACATTTATTATTGTGTTAAAGAGTACAAGTTAATGCCTATCTCAGTCGTCTATGGGCATTAAGGCAGGATACACCCTGGATGGAATGCCAACCCATCACACACTCACAGGACACACACACACACACCATTCATACACTAGGGACAATTTTCCAAGGTGCCAATCAACCTACCGTGCATGTTTTTGGACCGGGGAGGAAACCGGAGAACCCGGAGTAAAAACCCCTGAGGCACGGGGAGAACATGCAAACTCCACACACACATGGCCGAGACGGGACTCGAACCCGGACCCTGGAGGTGTGAAGTGAACGTCCAACCACCTAACCACCGTGCTCCATTACCTGTTTTTTATCATTTTTAATAATAATAATAATAATAATAACGTTCCATCAAACCCTGTTAACCTGATTCAACAATACACTTCATCCTTTCGGTATCAGAATGACGTCAGGACAGAAACCGAGGGGTGTGTGAAACACACAACACACACACACACACACCACTTACAACACACACACACACACACACACACACACAGGAACCCGCAGGGCGGGGGGTGTTTGTTAGCTGCGTGGCGCACGCGCAGTCGAAGCCCCTTGTCTGTAGTCCTGCGCGAGTGCGCGCACGTCCGAAACTCGTCGCGATGGTGACCGAGCAGAAATCGCTTCATTTCCCTGTAGACCGCTGAACAAACAGCACGGCTTCCCACACACACGGTCTGTGAGTAGCGCACTTTATTCCTTCCTTTATCTCCTCACCAAAGCGCGGTCGTGTTTTTCTCTCCGTGGAAGTGTATTTTTGTTTTTTTTGGAGGAGGGGGGGGTCTCCTCTTGCTAGCAAACACATTAGCAGGTTGCTAACGAGTGCGTTACGTTGTTAGCCGCATAGCACAAGTGAACTCGTTCGTTAATAGTAATACGGAGCGCAAAGGCGACACCGAAACCCGCTATAACACACGACATAACCGCAAGAGACCATAAACAAAGTTGTTTATCCGTGTATAAAGATACCAAACAATAAGAGTGTGGGGGAAGAATACGCTAGCATAGCGGCGGAAAATAGCCCTTGAGCCCAACATGGCGTCCAATGTCTAACATTCGTCCTTATTCTCTCTACTCGAACCCCAAATACACCCCACAGATATATATGGGGTTCCTCCCTCCCCCTATATCTCTCTATCTATCTATCTATCTACCTATCCTTCTGTTTAATGCTGTTTTATTTCTATGTTTTTTTTTACACACGTTTTAATGGTTGTGTTTACGCGTGTGAAGTTAGTTAGCAGGATGCAGATGCGCTGAAGAGCCATTTTGATTTATATATAAATATAAAAAAGCGCCTCAGGTCGTTTAGGCGAAAATATTGATGTTTAGATGTTTAATTATTATTTGTTAAAAAGAAAAAAAGTGTAGTGGAATGAAGTGGCTTAGGATGGGAAATAAGGAACAAACACCTGGCTGGCGAGAAACACACAAGAGACAATGAAAGGATCCGGGTTACAATGCACGAGCAGCTGTTTCTCTCTCTCTTTCACTTACACACACACACAACACACACACACACACACACACCACACACAACACACCCACACACTCTGTTTGTGAGTGAGTGATATATATCCCTAATGTATATGTATATACACGTGTGTGTGTATGTTTTGTATATATATATATATATATATATATATATATATATATATATATCTATATATATATATACATACTGCATAACTATTGTGTTGTATATCATGAATTCAATAATCATTAATATGTAAACATGTTCTACTCAAAACTCATTATACTCAATGACTCATTCACCTTTAATAATGTATATAACAGAAAATTGATAATATTGATAAATAATAAATGTTTATCCATAATGCATGTTTTGCTGTTTGTTTTCATTGATATTTAGGCAGGTGTGTGTGTGTGTGTGTGTGTGTGTGTGTGTGTGTGAGAGAGAGATTTTTGAGCCCGTGTTTGTTTTTTTTTTTTTCCCTCCCATGACAGACCAGGACTTTTCTAGGCAGGATTCCTTTTAATCCATGAGCTAACACATTTTGGGTGTGATCATTTAATAAATAAATAGACACCATTTTGTTGTTTAGTAGGAATCTAGCTAAGAATTCACTCGTACTCGCTGCAAACGAATTTTATTATTCACTTTTAATAATGTATTACTGGACAGAATCTTGATGGATTACTGATAAAATGTGTAGCAATAATAGTGATGGTGATTTTATGTTTATTTTTAATTGAACTTGCTTTGCTAGGTTATATTGTGTCTCTGGTTTACACCATTGCAGATATGTTTGCTTTGTTTGTTCGGACCCAAAGACTTGCGATTTACTTATTATTTACTCAGAAGTCAGGACCTTTGTGTAGCTTTTTGGCTAGGTAGGGTTTTAAGAAATAAATAGTTCTTGTTTATTAAAGTATTTCAAAATACGTTGTTGAGTTGTTCAAGTCTTGGCTAGAGCATAGGAAACATTAATGGAGGGAAAAAAAAAAATCTCTCTCTCTAGAGATACATACATACAAGTGTGTGTGTGTGTGTGTATGTGTGTGTATGTTATATATAGATATAGCTATATATATATATATATATATCATATATATATATATATATATATATACATATACATACAGTACATACACACACATACATACATACATACCCGCACACACATTTATACATACATACACGTGATTGTGTGTGTATGTATGTGTGTATATATTTGACAGTGAAGCATTGGGGCCTCGTTGAAATTTTCAGGATGTATAATAATAAATATTATTTCCACCCTGCCAGTGTTTTGTTCTTTGCTTATGTCCATGAGAATTGTATGTGTTTTTGTGCGACTTGGATTCCACCCGCATTACAGACACCTGAGAGATTTAGTGCTCACCCTGCTGATCTTTACCACACCCAGCGGCCCAGTAACCATCCTTTACATCAGGCAGGAATTCGGCTTCTGTGTAGGAGTGGGTTCTGTAGAGGTCCTGTACACCTGGTCCTGTAGAATAAAGGGCTCGTGCTGGGATGGTCACAAGCTTGATGTATAGGTCGAGGACCAGAGAGAAAGACGAGCCTTTTATTTGTCACGTATATGTTACACTTCAGTGAATTGACCGGGGATTTCCAGGAAACGGGTTTGGATGCTCAGGAGCACGTTCATAAGTATGAGGTGTGTGACTCAGGTGTGTGTGAGAGAGGCTGAGGCAGCATGACTGGGATGATCGTCTAGACAATGTTTTATTTATTTATATGTGTGTGTGTGTGTGTGTGTGTGTTTTGTGTATAAGCAAGCCGCATGTATTTTCAAGTTATTTTGCCAGGGAGTCAATATTTAAAGTAAAATAACATGATCAACTTGAATCACCTTCTTAAGCACTCTTCTGATTATTATTAGTGTATTTCTGACTTATCATTGTTCTGACTCATCACTGTTGGAAAGGTTAGTGACACAACGTTGTGTTGAAGGGTCTCTCGGGAGGTTTTACATCTAAAGAACACACAATCATATGATCTGTTTGGCCAAACAATATCTCATTTTCTACCCTTTTGCAGAAGGTTAATATTAACATAGAGAAGTTTGCAGCTTCTTGGGATCTTGTTCACTTGACTTACTCTGTCACTTTTGTGCCCGATTGACTGGAAACTTATCATCACCCATCTGAAGTTGGCAGTCGCACTACAGCACTCGGCACCCAACAGCATGTACAGGGATATAATTGTATTGTAGGCTGTATTTTAGTGTGTTAGTGCTGTAAAAGTGGTGTTCTGTAGCGCTCATGACTGATATCACACAAAGCGTACTGAATTTCCTCACAGCTGTTTTTGCATTTAGATTATGACCAGAAAATATTTTCTTAAGAAAGAGAATTTTTTTTTTTTGATTTTGCTTGGTGTGTGTGTGTGTTTGTGTTCTATATGTAACTAGTTACATCTAAGGGTGTTCTTTAATTTAATTACAAAATAAATGTGACAGTAATTTGATAGTTACTGAGAAAAAAAGCGTGTAATTAAATTAGTTACTTAGTTAACGATTACAAACAGGGTTACATCTGAACAAAAATCATGTAAAACACTCATTTCCCCCTGCGGTCTCCGTCATAAAATCAATCATATTTGCCAGTTCTGTTGACCACAGTATAAAATACACATGTACAAAAAAAAGTTATTGTATATTTCACCAGAAGATGGCGGTAGACCTGTGGTCACGCTTGCGTAAATTTCAAAGAAGGAGCCGAAGCAATAAAATTCCACTGTATTAATATGTTATCAGTGCCAAATATCTGAAATATGATCATGTTATGATGAGTGATGGAAAGATATGAATTATTTCGCTCCAAATTCCCGTGGCGCCGCCAATTTCAACAGTTCCAACAGGAGACGATGTGTATCACAGTGATGTAAGATGCTCAGTCGGGAATCTACTCTAGCGCTTTGTAACTGCAGTTATATGTTTAGTCTTTGGTGGTAAATAAATTCTAAAATCTCAGTTAATAGGTTTTTTGTAATCCACGGTTTTTAATATGCACAGAGTCTTTACATCAGTATATCATTTGTTGTTGTTTTTAAATTGGCAAACCCGGACAAATTAAGTATTAAAATGAAATTAGGGCTCGGCAGCCCGTTTTTCCATTTCGTATTTTTGATTCGTGTCTCAAATTGAAATAAGGAAAAACACGGCCGTTATTGATATCCGATGCAAAATAAAAAAAAAAAACATTTCATCGGTCCGCAATGTTTTGTACTTCTGAATGAGATCAATTTTAGTGTTTTCCTTTTCGCAAGATTTGTATTTAGAGGTTTACAGTTAGTGTTTAATATATAATCATTCAAGTCAACCCAGATATGTTTAATCTTCCAAAAGGTGTTCTTAATTTTATTCAATAAAAATATAATAAAATATTATAAAAATATATATTTTTTTTTAAATAAAAAATATATATATACTAAAAAGACATTTTAGTGAATTTTTAGTTTTTGTAGTCTGTGTGAAAAAAGAAAATGATACCATTTGCAATAGTGGCCAAATGAAAGTAATCAAATCTAATCAGCATCTGTTCTTTTATACAGTAACTGAAAAGTTACAATATATATATACACACACACACGTAAATAAAGTATGCCTTCCTGCAATATTTCACAGATTGTCATATTGTCATAAATAGCCTGTAACCACAGCACAGCTGATGATGTTTCACAGTTTATATGACTATTAATGTACTTTCCCATTGTTGTAGTCTTTCTCTCATGGCATGAGAAGTGCTGAACATTTTAATTACTGCAGAAAAAGTGTAAAATAAATAAATAAATCATGAGGAGAGCCACATGCTTGAGTGATGCCAACGTGAGTCATACTATTTTCAGTGGACCCTGTTTATCCACAAGGGCTCCATTTAACCTAATGGGAGTTTTTGTTTAACCTCAGTCTTCATTTCTTTCAGTAGTATTTCCCTCTCATCATTACAGTGCACTTTCAGACATCCTACACAACACACACACACACACACACACACACACTGGATTGGGTGATAGGAACCGATCTTGTGTACACGTTAGCCCAGCAATCTGTGTGTGTTCCCAAAATAGTGTTGAATTATCACTTTCTTGTACCGTTGCGACCATCTCGTAGTTATTCCTAAATCTCCTCTACTAATAACATTTATATGAATAAAAAAATCACAGTAAGATAAAACTGCGTGACTGACTCCCACTGCTGGAACATGATCTAATTTTAGCCACAAGGGAACTCCTACAGAGTGAAACTTAGATCGGGGCAGGTGAGAGCGAGGCGTGACTGAACATGGGCACAACCCTGACGAGAAGAAAGAGGAAGTTTCTCGGGTGTGTTTTTTTTTTTTTGCGAGGCCCACAGAGGCATGACTAGATTATCAGAACTGATTTGAATAGTGTGCATGCAGTTGTTTAGACTGCAGGTTTTCTTTTTTTTGTTTGTTTTCCGTGTAAGGGTTGGAGGGCGGGGTTGGATTGCGATGGAATAAACTTTATATCACTTTGTACATGCAGCGTGGTTAGCTGCAAAAGGCTCCTTTTGAAAGGTAAAAGATGTTTTGGTTGAACTGGAACGTCATTTTGGTCTCGCGTCGATTTCTGAAACTTGTGCTTTGTGTAAGTCTCTTGTTTTTCTACACCTTGCTAATTATGGCATGTGCTGCGGCTATTTCCTGATAATTGACGGATGATTCATATTGAGAAGCCTTTAATGTTTTGCCACTCGAACCCTTTCTGCTTAGTGTTTCCTTGTGTAGCAGGTCAGAGCAAGCAACACTTTGATTAGTCACTCAAAATCCCCTCCTTTTTGTTTCCATTTTAACCAGACGCGGGTATCATAGAGCGACTCCGAATTAAAGGCGGTTATTAGGCGAAGGCTGTGTTTTTGGCTGAGCTGTTAAGTCCTCTAGCTTTACATTAACCCCGCGTCTTTTCTCTTGCAGGTTATGTATTCGGCACTATGTGCTCTGTGTCCACGATGCCCGAAGACGTTTAAAACCACTGTTCAGAAGCGTCTTTTTGATTCCTGTGGAATCTGTATGACATTCGGCCCTTCGTTTCGTTTTTAACACACCGCCCGCGCGAATACCCGGAGCCCGACGCTCCCGGAGGCGCCTGCATTCCTTTCTACGATGCCCGTTCAAGCGCCGCAATGGACCGAGTTTCTGTTGTGTCCGATCTGCACGCAGACGTTCGAGGAGAACGTCCGCAAGCCCATCAGCCTGGGCTGCGGTCACACCGTCTGCAAGATGTGCCTGAACAAGCTGCACCGCAAAGCCTGCCCTTTCGACCAGACCACCATCAGCACGGACATCGAGCTGCTCCCCGTCAACACAGCGCTGCTGCAGCTCGTCTGCCCTCAGGTCAGTCACGTGTTCCGACATCGGCTGGAAATATCGCCATCGTTATAAATCACGCAGCTTGTAGGACCAGTTTCATTTCACGTCCTGTGTTTTAAATGTTTTTAGTTATTATTTTTATTTATTAAATATTGTGTTTATTACTTTGAAATTGGGGGACAAAAAGCCAAGCGAATTTCTATTTTTGAGAAAACTATGTCGATGTTTTTTGGCTCGTTACGCCACATTTCCTCACAACCTCACCGAGTTAATAAAATCGATATGAGAGATACCGGCGCTGGAGATTTAGGACAAGCGGCGATAATATCAGGGTTTAGAAATAGATGGTTTGTCGTGGTCGTGATGCACTGCAAAGAATGAAATCTAAGAAAGGAAATAAAAGCTTTTTTATTTATTTATTTTTTTTTTAAGAAAAGATGTCTCGTTTTTTTTGCCATGTAGGATAAAAATCTTAAAGTAAGAAAACTGCTTGTTCAGTCTGTGCAAAGTAAATTTGCTCCCAAAATTTGGGCGAAATTTCACCAGAAGTTACAGATTTAAAGTGCAAGAATAAAGTGAATGTTGAAATCGAATGTTGTGCTGTTTTAAGAATAATGCTGCCCTGAAAAAAAAGCTTATTGCAGGAATCCAAAGAAACTTTGTTTATAAATCCTAGATGTGAGGTCGTAACTCAGTGCTTTAGGGATTCGAAGGTTCAAATCCCAAAGCTCTGGTTAAAAATTATTTTTTTTTTGCTAGTTATAGAATTTATCGACTAGATATTAATTTAAAAAAATAAATAAATATAAAATATAAATTTTATATTCAAATATAAAAAATATAAATATATAAAATAATAATATTTCAATTAATTCTTTTCATTTATTAATTATTTCATTTTCTTTCAGTCATTTTGTATTTTTATATTAATTCTTCTCCCTTTCTTGCAATATTTGGCTTAATTGCAGAACTACAAAAGAAAAAAAATCGCTTGATCATTTAACTCATTAAAAATCATTTAACTTTATTAACTCGACATCTCATGGCTTAAATTGCATGGCAAATCTTTTAAGCAATGGATTCGGGACCGTATGAATGATCTTGGATCCATATATAATATTTTCTCTTTAAGATAATATACTGTATAATACTGGTGCAGGTGGGGTTGTGCCACTCTGTTGGAGCAATAAAATGTTTTGCCCTTTTTTTTTATATATAAATAATTATTTAAGGGGGGGGGGGCGGATATACAAGTCAAGATCACTAAGGTGATGTTAATGAGTAGCAGCTACTGTTGACTCACAGGATATATGCTGGTTTCACAAGTGGATAATGGCATCGTGTCCACAGGGATTTATGGAAATGCATAGAAAAGCCGTTTTTAATAAGCAATACCATGATATCATATTTAACCAAGAATAACACTTAAACAGATCACGCGTGTAATTCTTCTAATTTAAATTCTGTACATCACAAATGACGCCCCAGACTTTACCATAACCTGTTAAATAGACACTTTCTAAAGACTGCTTAGAGAATGGAGACATGCAACACCCACACACATGGCAGAGGGGGAGACGCTTTATAGCATCTGTATGATCATACAGAAACTAACTTGGTACACAGACGTCCCACAGCAAAAGAGAAGTTACGACGTGGAGATTTGTATAATAATGTATTTATTCAAATTGTACTGTTTGCCCGATTAGCTGGAAATCATTCGTGTGTGTGTGTGTTTGTGTATCTATCTATCTATCTATCTATCTATCTATCTATCTATATAATATATATATATATATATATATATTATATATATATATATATATATATATGTATATATATATATATATATATATATATATATATATATATATATATAATATATACATATATATATATATATATATATATATATATATATATATATATATATATATATATATATATATATATATATATATATAATGTGTATATGTATATATGTGTATGTATGTACGCACACAAATATAACAGAGTAATGTTGAAGTTCAGGTCAAGAAAAATAAAAATATTGAATATGGGACATGGGCGGAGCCAGCTTGTTATTCACCTGCATACCGGGGTGTCAAATTTCACAAGAAGAACTTGTGGTTGGTCAGGTCTGGTTAGACTGAAAGTTATTTATTTTGTGTGTGTGTGTGTGTGTGTGTGTGTGTGTGTGTGTGTGTGTGTGTGTGTACACCTTGTATTCTGCTTAGTCACCAGGGTCATATTAGTTCATACTGTCCTTTTTTTTTTTTTTTTTTTTAAGAACGATTTGCTTCCCATGAAATAACTAAAGAATGTATCATGGTGAAAACCTATTTTCCAAAAGTTTCAAAACACAAACAAAAGGATATTTGCCCACCATTGGAACCTTTCAATGTGCAAATAACAGTGCATTTTGGCATGCTCAAACATATCTTTTCAATGTATCTTTTCACCATGTTTAGGGAGAAATGACTACTTATTTCATTAACGTACACACAGACATGTGCAGCATAGAGAGAATATGATCATTTTTTCCTGATTTTTTTTTTTTTTTTTTAATTTACCCTCCTTTCTGTTTGTACAGGTACCCAAGTCTCAGCCCGTCACCTTAGTGAAAGGAGCGGAGGACATCAAGCATTATGATGAAGCACGAACGTGTGTGGAGGAGCTTGCTCTCTACCTCAAACCCCTCAGCAACACCCGAGGTCTCACATTTACATTACACTTTCACTACAAGTTTTATGCTGATCCATGTTCATTTCATTCTTCCTCAGAGGAGAAATAAACCATTCATATGAACCACCAATACACAATTGTAAAAGTGCGCACACACACACACACACACACACCTCTGTTACACAATCAGAAAAATCTGGGTTTAATGATCATTACTTTTTCTGATCAATTGTATAATCAATCTTTGTAAATGTACAGGAAATGCTCACTGAAAGCCTTTACTGACCTCGAAACGTTTTAAGCCCTTTTGGGTAATCATGCCACAAATGGGAAGGTGTTATAACCCAAGCATGGATCTGCATTAGTGATGATGATGATGATCTAAATTGGGTGATAACGTTCGTTTACCCTGTAATGCAATGTTATCAGAATCAAAATTATTCAGCACAGAAGGATCCCATAAGGGAAATGGTCAGCAAAACATTCGAAAATAGAAGTAAGACAATATAAACAATAATGAGTATTCAGGTACGGGGGCACGGTGGCTTAGTGGTTAGCACGTTCGCCTCACACCTCCAGGGTCCGGGTTCGATTCCCGTCTCGGCCATGTGTGTGTGGAGTTTGCATGTTCTCCCCGTGCCTCAGGGGGTTTTTCTCCGGTTTCCTCCCACGGTAGGTTGATTGGCACCTTGGAAAATTGTCCATAGTGTATGAATGTGTGTGTGTGAGTGTGTGTCAGTGTGTGTGTCCTGTGATGGGTTGGCATTCCATCCAGGGTGTATCCTGCCTTAATGCCCATAGACGCCTGAGATAGGCACAGACTCCCCGTGACTCGAGGGAAGATCGTATATAACGGTAAAAGATGAATGAATGAATGAGTATTCAGGTATCTATTGAGTGAAATGTATAGAATGTGTTGCGGCAGTTAAAGCTCTTATTGGAGAAAATTGCTCAACAAAATGTGTGGCATGAAAATCAATAAATAGATATTTATTTATTGTGGCGCAGACACATGAGTTTTATACTTTGACTTTGGTCCAGCTTTTTTTCCCCTCATGTCATGGAGCTGTTATACTGTGTGATTTCAGGACTTACTCTATATTAATTGCATTTACATGCTGTATAAATTCTAATGTGGCCTAAATACGGGAAAGCAGTTGATACGGTCAAGCCGAATGCAAAGTAAATAGGAAAGTGTGTGTTTGTGTGTGTGTGTGTACGCAGGTGTTGGACTGGGCACTGCGAGTCAGAGTGTCCTCAGCAGACCCATGCAGAGGAAGCTGGTGACCCTGGTGCATTGCCAGCTGGTAGAGGAGGAGGGTTGTATCCGGGCCATGCGTGCAGCCCGCTCTCTGGGTGAACGCACAGTGACCGAGCTCATCCTGCAACACCAAAACCCCCAGCAGCTCTCATCCAACCTGTGGGCAGCCGTGCGAGCACGGGGCTGCCAGTTCCTCGGCCCTGGTAACATCTTTTTCCTCGTTTGTCTGAGAAATACCGTTTAAATATTAAATATTTACACCTTTAGTATATTATGATCCGTATCGATTTATTTGTAATCATTTCTCCCTCCCACAGCCATGCAGGAGGAGGCTCTGAAGTTGGTGCTGCTGGCACTGGAGGATGGCTCGCCTCTGTCCCGCAAGGTTCTGGTTCTGTTTGTGGTCCAGAGGCTGGAGCCACGCTTTCCTCAGGCCTCTAAAACCAGTATAGGGCACGTTGTACAGCTGCTGTACAGAGCCTCGTGTTTTAAGGTACTTTTTATTTTTACATCTAAAGTGCAACGGTTACAATGGATCATCAGGGCGCTCCCACTTTCTGATTGGTTAGAAAGTTTCAGCACGATTGTATTAATGCCACGGTTTTATTCTTTCTGTATTATTGTTGTTATTATTATTAAAAATGTGCTCCGTTTTTCTGTTCCATCCTTCCCTCCAGGTGACTAAGCGAGACGAGGACTCGTCCCTGATGCAGCTAAAGGAAGAGTTCCGGACGTACGAGGCCCTGCGGAGAGAGCACGACTCCCAGATCGTCCAGATCGCCATGGAAGGCGGCCTGCGCATCGCCCCTGACCAGTGGTCCTCCCTACTCTATGGAGATCAGTCCCACAAGTCGCACATGCAGTCCATTATAGATAAGGTAGGATGGGAGGGGGATCTCCATCTCGCCCAAACACAACAAAAATACAGAGCTTAAAACAAGAACAATACAAATTGTCGCGGTGTTTGAAGTGGCCCAGATGTTTTTACGCTTTGTTAACTGAGGGAAACGAAGCTGATCCTCTACGTGAAAGGGGGCGGGGTTATTTTTATCACGATTCAGTGTTTCCTTTTGCACAACTGGGAGACAAAAGTTTTGTTTATTCAGTTATTGCCAGTCTTTCCTGCTTATATTTGGACAGGAATCCGCATGGAGCATGATTTCTTAGCATGTGAAAAATGTTATGATTTTTTAAAAATAAATTAAATAAGATCTTTGACGCAACTTTTTGAATCATTGTGCATTTTTAATTGGGGTTTTTTAGCAGTAATTATTAATAGGGGTGTGTACTGATGTGGTTTTTTTTTTGGTTCGTTTTGTTTTTGTTTGTTTGTTTTGGGGTTGTTATTTTTGGACTGGTATGTAATTGAGCTAATACAGAACTACCAATACGCTTCAGGACAAACAATCCTGTTATCCATACTTGTGTTATCTCCTAGTTAATCAGCGTTGATGGTGAATCGGTAGCTTCTGCGTGTCATGTAACCTCCCTGAATGTTATCGCGTGGTCACCGTTTGCTTGTGTCGAAATTGTTGGCTTATGTCACACACCAAAGCAACACCAGTGTCAAAGGCAATATTTGCAGTCGTGTAATCGTGAACAAAGGAAGCGACAATCATATGATGAAATATTTATAAACAAAACGCACGTTTACCCCGGAGCGGATTGATAGCGGATAGATCTGGCAGACGAATACTGATGTTAATGGGGGCGGTGGTTTGGAAGCTTGTGTGGAACGATAACGCAAGAGGCATTTCTTCTCTATTAATACCCAGCGTTGGGTGTCCACATACTTTTGGCTATACAGTCCAGATCTTACAGTCTGCAAAAAAAATCATGTTTGAGGATTTTTGGAGCATGAAAATGATGTCTAAACAGAAAAGATCACAGTCTGAATATTATATGATTTTAAATAATTAGAAAGGCCTGTGCATGTTGTTACTATGCTTAGTGTTTAGTGTCCTCTATTACATTAGTAAGAAGGTAAGGCGCGTATGGGTGTTTGTTCTATTGATTTTAAAAAGAGCACTAATGGTAAAATCGCTATGAGAGCTAATGGTTTATTGCTTTGATAACACATACAATACATATTTGTACTAATTTTCGTATCATTTTGTAAACGTATTGTGCATAAGAACCTGTTTGCGGTCTGGTTTTGGTTGCTAAGCAACATAATGTACACCGTTAGGATTTTACATGAATAGAACAATGGCTTAGTTGTAACTGTTTTATTGCTTTGAAACAGGAAGTTGAGTTTCGTGCGTGCGAGTGTGTGTGTGTGTGTGTGTCAGGGATTTTATAATGTGACTCATAGCGTTTTATAAGGACTATAGGACTATCAGTTTCATAAAGATCTATATATATACACACTCTGAGCTTAAATTACAATGGGGAAGTGGTGTGGTATGATTTGCACAGTTAATGATCTAAATGTATAATACAATATTTGTAGTGGTATCTGTACTATTGTGTGTGTGTGTGTGTGTGTGTGTGTGTGTGTGCTTTTTTGTGTAATGATATTTTAATTTCTCCCCAGTTGCAGACTCCTGCATCTTTTGCTCAGAGTGTACAGGAGCTCACCATTGCCCTGCAGAGAACGGGAGACCCGGCAAACCTCAACCGCCTCCGACCACATTTGGAGCTTCTGGCCGACATTGACCCGAGCCCAGGTTCGTATTCGGACGGCGATTACACAAATCCCACACATGAATAACCAGATAATGATCTTGCTTTATTTGCTTAGATAAAAGAACAGTGGTTGGGGAAGGGGAGGGGCTAAACTTGAATTATAATTGTCATGTGCAAATAATAAGCTTTCCTGTAACCACCCAATATTTGATCATTTTCATGTAACAGAACCTCCCCAAGGGTTTTATTTCTCTTAAATCAGAGTATTTATTTAGTATTTTAATATTGATCATTCCCAGTTTTCCATGTATATAAAGAACATTCTGCGTTTTTTTTTTTGTTGTGATGCATAAACAAATGAACCTGTGCTTGGTTTCATCTAGATGCCCCCGCCCCTACATGGGAGCAGATAGACAAAGGGCTGGTGGCTGTAAAAACAGTGGTACATGGTCTTGTGGACTTTATCCAGAACCACAGCAAGAAAGCAGGAGATCCACAGCAGGTATGTATATGTAAATCTATACTACATTGTGATTAGCAGTAAAATTAAAGCATCGATTCCATATGGCTATCTAATATAAATAAAAAAAAAACATAAATAAAAAAAAAAAAATATATATATATATATATATATATATATATATATATATATATATATATATATATATATATATATATATATATATATATATATATATATAAAAACTGTGTGGTGTCTTCCTAGGCTCCTCAGCACAGCAAGTACAAGACATACATGTGTAGAGACATGAAGCAGAAGGGAGGGTGTCCCAGAGGAGCCAGCTGCACTTTTGCCCACTCGCAGGAGGAACTGGAAAAGTGAGTTTGCTGACTGTCTCTCCATTCACATTTACCACGTATCAGGTTTAACTCGGGTTTATTCCTCCTAAATGCAGGTTCCGAAAAATGAACAAGCGTCTGCCTTTGAGGAAGCCCCTCAGCCAGTCTCTGACGCAGCTTAACGACATGGACATATCTTGCAACCAAAGCCTTCTTTCCGATGAAGGTTTAGTTGAGGGTCTTTCCCACAAACCCTCCATGGTCACGAATGGCATTCTCCCAGTGCCGCCCGGATCTGAGCTCAAACACTTGGTCTCCCGGGGATCTGCCACAGCTTACGACACGGCACGAAAGCTGGGAAAGCCAGACACCGGCAGCCTCAGCGCTCCTGAATCGCCCCCAGACTCGTAAGTGGGAAATGCTCATTAGCTCGATTCGTGTCTAAGGAATATGAACGCGGCACATGCTTATTTGTCTGTTGTTTTCTGTAGACTGGACTCCATTCCTAAAGTGGTGATGTCCTCGGCGTCTCACTCAAGAATGCAGAGAGAGAATATGGCTGGACACGCACTGTCTGCTGTCTTCCAGAGTTCCCCAGATTGCACCGTACCCTCCACATCCTCCCGAGGCCTATTACTCCGAGTCCAGAGTGCCACCGCCCTCCTCCCAATACGAGTCCTCTCAGTATCCTACTGGTAAACTACGATTCTCCTTACCGCATCATTAGTCTCTGTTTAGACATCACCTAAAGAAGCTGAAATTCACAGTTTCCTCTTTAACGTGAGGTCATATGCAGTTCCGTATATTTTGACCGAACCATATTGGAATCACTACCCCTTTTATACGGGGGGGGGGGATAGAAAGGAAAGAAAGAGAAATATTTTTAGCCCTGTAGAGAAATTTAGAAACGTACACTTCAGTGTTGTAATATTGAAACGTGCTGTGGGAATCTTTACTACTAGAATGAATTTACAGCTATAATAACAACTTCGTTCATTAATTCATCTTCTAGCGCTTTATCCGATCTTTCCCCCCCCCTAGGGTCACGGGGAGCATCCTTCCCTCATGAGCGTCTGGGCCTATCTCGTGCGTCTATGGGCATTAAGGCAGGATACACCCTGGATGGAATGCCAACCCATCACAGGACACACACACACACACACACACACACATTCATACACTAGGGACAATTTTACAAGGAGCCAATCAACCTACCGTGCATGTTTTTGGACCGGGAGGAAACCGGAGAACCCGGAGAAAAAAACCCTGAGGCACGGGGAGAACATGCAAACTCCACACACACATGGCTGAGACGGGAATCGAAACCGGATCCTGGTGGTGTGAGGCGAACGTGCTAACCACTAAACCACCGTGCCCCTTAATAACAAGTTTTTTAAATAATATTTTTATATTGCTTTATAGGAACAAAAACTATAAAATGATCTCTGCATGTGAAAATTAACAAATGCCGTTTGACAACAAAACAGGAATTAAAACATTGGAGGGGGAAATTAATCAGCGACGCATTTTATTTAATCATGAAACCCAAATTCTTCCATTAAAACCTGCATCTTTTGGGTGAAACGAAATAGTTTCGGTTGTTAGCGATATTGTATAAAAGTTTTATCTTGAGAGTAATTCGAAGTGTCTTTCTACAGGTAATTCTTACGCTTATCAGCACTTGCAGCATCGCTACACTCGCCCAGTTGACCCCAGCATAGCGCCCTACACGGACCCCTATCCCGTTCCCTATGCCCAAGAACGCCAGTATGCGGCTCCTCCATCCGACCCTCGCTACAGTTATCACGACGGCCGCCGGCATGCGCCTTACGGAGGCCACCCCCCTCTTTCCTCATACGCTCGAGATGAGTTGGGCCACAGGAGTCCTGTCCCCATGGAGATGCCCCCACCACCTCAGGCTCCGACAGCAGGAGCATCATCGTCGTCCTACCTTCCAGAACAGCGGGACAGATACGATCACTCTGGCCACAGTAGGCCTTATAGCAGCAGGGTGAGTCGACCAGCAGTGTGTCGTTACAGTACATTACATTGTACACGAAACGCATCATTCTACCACCCACCTACACACCCTGCCTTTGTCACTAACGAATCTGTTGCACTCATACCCAGAACGCCTACGCCAGACCCCAGCCCAGCCTGGACTACCTGCATCGTCGGAGGAAGGAAATCATGGCCCAATTGGAGGAAAGGAAAGTTGTTTCTCCTCCTCCCTTTGCCTCCTCTCCAAACCTGCCTCATTCTTATGACTCCAGTTATACGCAAGAGGTCAGAGGGCAAAACCATGTAAGATCATTACATTTTTTCCATTTAAAGAGATAAGAATCTGTATTGTAAAGGGTCAAAACTTACACCATGTGATTTAATAATTAAGAGATGTAATAACAGAGTAAAAAAAACAACAATGTCCCTTAAATGGAAACCATTTTCGTGCTGTCATATGCAAAGTGACAAACGGAGCTTTATAGAGTGCTTTCAGTTTCCTTCTTCAGTTATACAACAATGATTTCACAGCACATATCAAAGCCAGGGTTCGAGTAAATCAGCCTGTCATGACTTCCTGTGTTAAACTTCCTGTGAATCAGATTTCTTGTGTATTACACGCTTGTGTTTAACAGTGTCATACTGAACTTTATTACAAAAATAAAAGATAAGGTAAATAAATATAATTTTTTATAAATGTTATTTATTTATATGTCCTCTGTCCAGCACACGTCATAAAAAAAGCACATGGCTCATGTGTTTTTATTAATCTGTATTTATTTCTGTACACGTTGAACAGTACATGGGCGAGAATCCTCCAGCGTTCCAGAACGTCAGAGAACCGGAATATGCGTCTTCGTATTCGCCATGGTCATGTGACACGTTTGTCCCCTACATCGGCACCAAGGATATGAAGTCCAAAGATTGCTCAGGCACGGGCTACATGGAGATGGTAGGCTGGCTTTCTGCGTCTCTTCCAGAAATGGCTTAAAACATCGCATTAAAAGATTGGAGGGGTGGAGGTTTTGCATGAGGAACCTTGTTGATGATGATCTGTATGTGGGAGTGCAGGCGCAATAGGTTATCACTGTTTGTTCTGTTCAGTTTACCCCCCCTCGGAACACACTGGTGTACCAAAGGCCATCGGGGGGGGGGGATTCATGAGCTGTTATAACCTTCGTCGTTTAATATAAGAGAAAACGGTTCAGAAGTATTTAAGAAAAAAAAATAATGATTGCGTTTCGCTCCTTACGCAGACCATAGAAAAAAGCCTGAGAGATCCCTCTCTGGAGCTGCAGCGTCGAGCAGCAGAGGTCAAAGATGACGACCCGATAATCCCTTTTGGCTCCCTGCCCACTGTGTCTCGCTTCGGAGCTATATCTCGCACATCCAAATCTGGATATCAACCTGCCGGACTTGTTCCGGGCCCCGTAGCCAAACACTCTGCAAATACAGGTACGCAGTAGCAGCTCTGTTCACACACACACACACACACACACACAAACACACATTTAAACTGTAACACGTTTATATACTAAACTGTTTGACTACCTGTAATGACGCCCTGTTCCATCTCCAAGTCGATTACAGTTACGGCAATCACAGCGGATGGAGTGAAGCCTCGTACACCCAGCACCAAACCATGCCACCTCAGGGACATTTCGGCGAGCGGTAAGGGCCCCGTTATTCCCACAACACCTTTAACCGTACCTCGACTTTAATTTACCTTTCATTCTTGTTGTTACAGTCTGCCCCCTGCTGCCCAGGACAGGGAACAGCTGAAGATAGAGCTCCAGCAGGTCAACCAACAGATTACCCAGCAGACTCGCTGTATGGAGGTTAGCTCGTTGAGAATTAGCATCGGTTATCTGACAGGAGAGTGTGTCGTTTTGTCCTAGATATTACTAGAGTGGTACGATTGCCTCGAGAGTCTTTTACGGCATTCGGCGGACGCCCGTATCCACAGCGACTTGCATTCATCATTCATACAACTGAGAAGATAAGGGGTTAAGGGACTTGCTTAAGGGGTATCAGCTTGGGATTTGATTTTTTTAGATCTATAGTCTAATGCCTGCAGCATTACACTAATGTACCACCTCCCCCGTGTAATCATTACCTGGATCATTATTTTATAACGAATTTATAGCGTAAGGCATGTACTGATATGCGTTAGATACATTATGTAGGTCTAGAGTCACTGAGTAAAGCTTTTATTGATTGTTGCAACCATCCATGTAATAATCTCCTATAAAGGAAAACAAGGTGGTACTTCATACTGTAAGGATGTACATGATTTTTTTGGTTAATCCTGCCTAGAGATTTATAAGTATAAGGACTAAGGCTTATATACATGTCTTCTCCTTGGCGGTTTTGTATTAATGCTCTTACCTCCCTAATTTGCTTTCCATACTGCACATTACATTCACTACCATGTTAGACATTATTCAATACTCTTCTTTTTGTTTTTGTTGTTTAAGAGGGATCCGGGTTCAGCAGCTGTCCAAGCTGGTCAGGTCGAGTGGTCTACACCTAGTGTTTCCAGCGAGCAGCTGAGCTTGGAGTTGCACCAGGTGGAGAGAGAGATTGGCATGAGGACGCGCGAGATGGCCATGGTAAATGTCCGCATTTCGCATCGAAATAAAAATATAACGCAGGACCCCGGAGTCCTTGTATATGGCTCGCATAGTGGCCCATGTGACGTATGCAGCAGTGTCGATCAGGGGAAAAGCTTTACATCTGCTATATTGTGTGTAGCAGGAAGCAGCAGGCATGAAGTACAAGCTGGTCGCAGGAAGTGAAAATGGACAAAATGAGCACAATTTACAGCAAGAGGATCACCATCTCACCCTCAGGTAACATCCCGGAGATGCTTCCTTCCAATCATGCACTGACCAGGCGTAACATTTGCCCAACTACTAAAAGAGTCATGGCCTCTAAACAGTTAACCCCTAAAGCATCAATGAGCCCTGGTTGCCCCGACCCTGCCTATGATTCACCACTACTCTGTCTTTGGACCACTATTGATACATATACACAGCCTACAGGATCTGCTGCTTAGGAGATGCTCTGATACCCGTGCATATTAAAACATATTGAATTTAAGGACATGTGCACTTGCTGCCTAATAATATCCCACCCACACTAACAAGTGCCATGATGAGGTAATCAGTGTTCTTCACCTCACCGTTCATAACGTTATGCCTGATCAGTGTATGAACATAATTCGTACGTGAATGTAGATTTTTGGTACCGGTGCTGAAATTTGATCGTTATGCATCTCTTTATTCTCCGATCTGTTTGCAGTGAGGGCTCAAACGGCTCTAGTTCTGTGGTGAAGGACTGCGGTTTGGGAAGCTCGAGCATGTCGTCCCTGACCAGCAAGGCCTCCTCCCTCAGCCTGTCATCTGAACTGGTGGGCAGCAGCCCGGATCTGACCAAGAACGGAGTGGCTCACACGTGCTCATAGTTCGTCTTCAGTTAGATGCTACCTTTTATGAGCTCGCTCGCTCTCTCTCACACACACACACACACACACACACACACACACGCTCCCTCTATCTTCCTCACATTACACACTAGACATGTTCACCTCCAATTCAGAGGCTGCAATACATCACCGATCATTATCTATTCTACTCCACTCATATTGGGTCACACATACTTTTTCTTTACCACCGCAGTATTGGGATGTTGAACATTCCATATCTTCAGCGCATTCGGCTGCATTCGTGACCGCTGACCATACGTATAATCCAAAAAGTCGTACTTGTCTCGCAACACCTACAGGATATTACAGAAATAGGAATAAGCAGTATCTGCCATATATATATTTTGGGTTTCTTTGTTTTTTTTTTTTTTTTTTTTTTTTTCTTTTTGGTTCTGTGATAGAATTTTTTTTTTTTTTTTTTTATCTTAAGAGGAATTCTTTCACTGCCTTAAAAACCAGAGCATTCAAGAAACATTTTATGAATGTGTTTACTTGCAAATGGAAACCGTGATGTTAGTTTCAATAAGGAAAAGTAATACTCGCACGTAATAGACTCCGACTACATTCTTAGTAGTTACAATATAGTTCACCATGCTGACTTTTTACGTTCGAAGTTTACATTCTACACGTTTCTCTTTCTGACGACTCAGTAGGAGCCTCCCTATTGTGCTGCATACTCTACATATTGCTGTTCATAAACAAAAACCTCCAGCACTTTTTTAATTATTATTATTCTTTTCCGTAAAGCTCTCTTTCGGTTTCACTCCCAGATTTATATCGGAGTAGTCAATGTTCAGGGTTTTCTTGGTATCTTCCCCCTGAAAACATTACTCAGGCTTTGCCCACACGTATACTTTGTTTGTTTTTAGAAAACATTTAGTGCCACATGGAAATGCTTTTTTTTTTTTTTTTTTTTTTTTTTTAATTTAAACTGGTCAGAATGGAGATATTTCATTCTCCTTTAACACTTTTATGCATGTAAGGAATGTTTGAGTCCAGTTTCTAAAATGACTGCTGGACAGCGTCTGAATGTCTGCTCTTATTGCTCATTCGAGGTTTTTTTTAAGGCCGTGATTCGTTTTAAAGAAGGACTAATCCAATTTGCCTTCCGAATCCATTTCTCCACCTCCAGACTGTGAAGGCAGCATTCTGATTAATAGATTAGTAATTCCACTTTCAGTCCTTTTCAGGCGCGCACACACACACACTGTCTTTTTACTGCTCAAGACGCTTTTTAACGTTCTTTAGAACAGACATACATTAATGCCATCACTGTTCTAGTGTTTATGTGAGTATTTAAGAAAAAAAAATAGCCCTTTTTTTTTTTCTTCAGAAATATCTGTATACTTGTGAACGGAGCCTGGGTCTTGTGTCGTCTGTAATTCCTGCCCAACGTCTAGACAGTTTCTTGTCTTATTTCACACTTCCACTCCATGCTAGCTCAGTTTAAAATCTGTGACATCATTAACATCATTCTGACCTCGAATCTGTTCGCTTTCCTGGAGCAAAATGGCCGTTTTCTTACTGTTTTGTTTGGCGCTATATATATATATATATATATATATATATATATATAGATATATATATATCTATATATATATATATATATATTATATATATTTATATATATATATTATTTTTTTTTTTTCCCCCCCCATTAGCTGAGCTTCCAAAAATGCTTTGTTTCCTCAGAGGTGGTCAGAAACGGCTAAATCATGTGGGCTGGGCCAGAAAGCCACTTAACACTTGTAGCCAATTGCACTTTTTTTTCCCCATTAATTTTGTTTGTTTTTTAAGATCACATGCTAACATACCTCTCAGCTTTAATGTATTTTTAACCAGGGATATTTACACATTTCATCCTGAGGATGGAAAAAAAAGCCTAAGAGACAAACGGAAAGGAAACATTCTGTTTTCTGAATGTTTTTATATATTTATGATGATTCAGGGAAAACTTTTGATCTGCATACAGATCTTCAGAACTAGAAAAGTCGGTAAAAAAAGACTAAAGCCTTACAGTCAGGGTGCTGCTGGGGTGTGTGTTTAATATGCTTTCTTTTAGGTTTTTAATTTGTGCACACACTGGCTCATTTAGAACGTTGGTTCTAAACAAATTAGAAATAAGATGCTGCTCTGATCACCTCTGACCAGGACTCGAGCGATGGTGTTTATTCCAAACCTTTTTTTGTTGTTGTTGTTGTTGTTTTTAACTTCTGTGAAGTTGCTGTTGTCATTGGCATGTTAATGATTTCTCCAGGAGGCCACAGTGAGGGGGTTCAGAACCCGTGCACCTTGTACTGTCACTTTTTACCCTTTTTTTTCTCCTCTTCTTCCCCCCATCCCCCTTTCTTTTTCTTTATAACGCAACATTCAAATCCAGGTCTTTATAAGAACCTTTAAAGGAAATCACTGCCTTGTGGGGAAACGCAGTGTTCATTCACGGTATGTTCATACTTCCAGAATGTTCCAGAAGGGTTTGCTGAACAGCTACATCTTGTTTAAACAATTACTACGATAAATCGACTGACAATACAAACAACTACGAGTGGGCTTTAGAGTATTTATAGGCGGATAAAAAGACAGCATTAATTTACTTCATTGGAATGCAGTATTCACAGGGGAAAGACGCGTTTCAAAGGAAAAATTCAGTATAAAATAAAAAAAAAGTATTGATTTGTTCAGAGTTTACACCACGCCACCGCAAAACTAGATTCTGTGAGGAACCTGGAACTGTTTGTCAACTTAATCTCAGGAGTGGACAAATCAGGAATCAGTGCTGCATAGTCTCGTATTTGGCGTTCTGGAGATTTCAGCGTGAGAAATGCTTCTATTCCAACAGTCTGTCATTTGACAGTTTCAGAGATTTGTTTGACATCTTTTGTTTATTAAACTTTATTAAACAGCCCTTCAATTGATTAGCATGGTGAGGGTTAAGGGCCTCACTCAAGGGCCCAGCCGAAAATAGTTTGGTAGAAGTCGATAGGAAATATTTTCTTTATGCATCTTACTACAGTTAAGACCTGGCATGAAATATCCTTGGCTTGGAAAACCGATTTGTCCACACTCTCTACTCTTCTTTTCTTTTTTTCTCCTTCCCATAAACCAGCAATAATGCAGTATATGAACTTCTTTTGTGTGTGTTTGTGTAGTAAGATGTGAGCATCACCGGAGCATTGACTTCTTGAGACTGTGGATGTTATGTAGCTTCACCACTCACCACTGTTCATGTGCACAGGTTACTTACCTACAACCACTTTCACATTATTATTATTATTATTATTATTATTATTATTCTATTGTTGGACGGATTGAACGCCGTATTTGTGTATTTTCTACACTCAGTTTAAATGGCTGTTGAAACAGCTACAATTTCCGCGCTTCATCATAGAACGCACCTATTTGGTGCTGGACTGTCTCGAACCGTTGCTTGATTTATAATCTTTGGGAGCGAGCATTTAGGTCGTGCCGTACAGAACGCGAGGTATTTACGCGGGACTGCATTCACGTCTCGTCGCGACGACACCGCAGTGCCTTGCACTTTTTTTTTGTTTGTTCGTTCATTTTTTGCGTTGCGTCTTCAGCCAATTCGGTGGCTAGAAATCGGCTTTCACAAAAACGTGTCCTTCAAAAAAAAAAAAAAAAAGCGATCGTTTGCGAGCTTCAAACGGCCATGACGCAATTTCCCAACACGGGAGAAATTTTATACCTTTGAATTTGTTTTTGATTGAACGAAACAAAATGCGGGGGGGGGGTGGGGTGGGGGGGGGGGGGGGTTGTGTGATGATGGATGTAAAGTGGCACAGGGGCTGAAAAAGCATTTGTTGGTCAGAAATGGCGTGATGGAGCATTAAAATAACTTGCCAACGTGAAACAGTCTGTGCTATGACTGGATTGTGTAAATGATTTTGATGCGCTTTTTTTTTTTTTTTTTTTTCTTTTTTTTTTATCTCCCCCCCCCCCCCCCCCCCCCCCCCCCCCCCCACCCCCCCCCCCCCCCCCCCCCCCCCCCCCCCCCCCCCCACTCTAGAATTATAAGCCATCACACTCTAGTCTGATGAGTGTGACTTATGTTTGCATTTTTTTTGTATAATATATATATATATATATATATATATATATGTGTGTGTGTGTGGGATATATATATATATAGTATATATATACTATATATATCTATGTATATATATATGTATATATATATATATATATATATATATATATATATATATATATATATATATAAGTATATATATATATATATATATATATATATATATATATATATATATATATATATATATATGATATATATGTGTGTGTGTTGTGTTTTTTTTTTTTTTTTTTTTTTTTTTTTTTTTTTAATGTCGTGCACGAATTTGAGACTGGTTTGAATTTGTTTCCCTTACATGAAACGCGGTGATGAATTAGTCTCTTTCACTCAGAAGGGCTTCAGTTATTGACCTGCTAAAGAAGGAATTGATCAGTCATTTAAAAACAATGTTTCAGCTGGTTATCTATTGTTGCAAAGCAACATCTACATTCAGCCTCCCATCAGACACTGGGAGAAACACCTTATATGTAAAAGCTGTGGGTGGGGTGGGGGAGGGAGGGGGGAAGTGACCGTGTTTACCCGTCAACCCAACAAAAATTATATGTATATATAGATATATATATATATATATATATATATATATATATATATATATATATAGTCGCGTCTTAAATCCAGCCAGTGAAGCGTCTCGTTTCCTGCAGAGAAATGTAAATGTCGAACGCATTGTGTGTAGTTTTCATTCAGAACTTTTTTTTTATTATTATTTTAATTTTGTTAGATTTGTGATCGTGATTTGTCTCAGACTCATGTACAGAATGTCTCTGATGGAGTGGGAGGGGCTTCCATGTGGACCAATGAGCGAGCGTTAAATAGGAATCGAGGAACACTTGCTCTGAGACGCTCAGGAAAGACTCCTCACTGAGACACACACACACACACACACACACACACACCACACAGATGCATGTGTTGGCGTTCAGCTCATAGACATAGGATGATGTTGCAAAATCGTTGATCATGTACGAGTCCCGATGGGAGTGTCGTCTTTGCGTTTTTCTTTTTGTTCACGCTGAACATGCTCACTGCTTGCAGTCATGATTTATTATTTTTCTCCATTGCATCTTGTTCTTGCATTTATTCTTTTTTTTATTATTATTATTTGTAAAAATCTAACCTTGAGAAAATGTAATTGCTTTTGATGATTACTCTCAGGTTAGGTCATAAGATTGCTTAAATTAAGGTACACAAACCAACTGCAACATGAGTAAGAATTTAAAGTTTTTTTTTTTAATATAAATATATATATTATACTCCATTAAGGAATGTTTAGAACTATTTCTCCAATGTGGATTTAGCTGTTAAACTTTTTTTTTTTCTTTGTTTAAAAATTCACTGTGTGAAATTTTGGATTGCATTTTTGTATAATACAATTTGCTTTTCTTCATGGGGAGGGAGGGGGAGAGGGAGGGGGTGGACTGGAAAGGCTGAATTCGATAAACCGTGAAATTATTTAAAAAGTGTAACTTAATGTGCAAAAATAATTCTGTACTGGCAGGGATTGTGATTAAACCATATTGTAAACACGTGCTATTCTTGTCCCTTTTTACCGCACAGTTATTAATACACTGCAGAGATCCAATACACACTACAAGAACCCTATAAATCGCTGCACCAATACCACTGTAACCCTTTTCCTGTAACCCTATAAATCACTGCACCACTGACACTGGACCAGTAACCCTATAAATCACTGCACCACTGGCACTGTAACCCTATACATCACTGCACCAATACCACTGTACCCGTAACCCTATAAATCACTGCACCAATACCACTGTAACCCTTTACCCGTAACCCTATAAATCACTGCACCACTGGCACTGTAACCCTATACATCACTGCACCAATACCACTGTAACCCTTTACCTGTAACCCTATAAATCACTGCACCAATACCACTGTAACCCTTTACCTGTAACCCTATAAATCACTGCACCACTGACACTGGACCAGTAACCCTATAAATCACTGCACCACTGGCACTGTAACCCCTATACATCACTGCACCAATACCACTGACACTGGACCAGTAACCCTATAAATCACTGCACCAATACCACTGACACTGGACCAGTAACCCTATAAATCACTGCACCAATACCACTGTAACCCTTTACCTGTAACCCTATAAATCACTGCACCAATACCACTGTAACCCTTTACCTGTAACCCTATAAATCACTGCACCAATACCACTGTAACCCTTTACCTGTAACCCTATAAATCACTGCACCAATACCACTGTAACCCTTTACTGTAACCAGTAACCCTATAAATCACTGCACCAATACCACTGTATCAAATACCACTGTAACTGTACCAGTAACCCTATAAATCACTGCACCACTGGCACTGTAACCCTATACATCACTGCACCAATACCACTGTACCTGTAACCCTATAAATGACTGCACCAATAACACTGTCATTGTACCAGTAACCCTATAAATCACTGCACCAATACCACTGTAACCCTTTACCCGTAACCCTATAAATCACTGCACCACTGGCACTGTAACCCCTATACATCACTGCACCAATACCACTGACACTGGACCAGTAACCCTATAAATCACTGCACCAATACCACTGTAACCCTTTACCCGTAACTGACCAGTAACCCTATAAATCACTGCACCAATACCACTGTATCAAATAACACTGTCATTGTACCAGTAACCCTATAAGTCACTGCACCAATACCACCGTCACTGTACCAGTAACCCTATAAATCACTGCACCAGTACCAATCTCACTATACCAATATCCCACTTTGCCAGTAACCCATTCGTTGTCTCAGTTCCGCTGTCACTAAACCAGTAACCGTATCACTGCACCAGTACCACGATCACTGAGATAGTAATAATAATATTCCATCATAAATCAATTACTATATTAATACCACAGTTACTAAACCAATACTATTAACTGTAATAATGTTAGTATTAACATTAACATTACCATTACTGTACCAGTACCAGTGTATTTACACCAGCATTAATTAAATCTCAATTCCATGTCAAAACAACAGTCATTAAAGCGATGTTTGGGATTGTTTGGGAATATTTGGGATTGTTTAGGATTGTTGGGTAATTGTTGGGTAATTGTTTGGGATTAATTGGGATTGTTTGGGAGTGTTTGGGATTATTTTGTTTGGGATTGTTTTGGATTGTTTGGGATTGTTTGGGATTATTTGTTGTTTGGGATTAGTTTGGGATTGTTTGGGATTATTTTGGATTGTTTGGGATTGTTTGGGAGTGTTTGGGATTATTTGGGATTGTTTGGGATTATTTGGGAGTGTTTGGGAGTGTTTTGGAGTGTTTGGGAGTGTTTTGGGAGTGTTTTGGAGTGTTTTGGAGTGTTTTGGAGTGTTTTGGGAGTGTTTTGGAGTGTTTTGGAGTGTTTTGGAGTGTTTTGGATTGTTTGGATTTTTGGGAGTTGTTTTTGGGAGTGTTTTGGGTTGGGATTGTTTTGGGATTGTTTGGGATTATTTGGGATTGTTTGGGATTGTTTGGGAGTGTTTTGGATTGTTTGGGATTGTTTGGGATTTGGGATTGTTTGGGATTGTTTGGGATTAGTTTGGGATTGTTTGGGATTGTTTGGGAGTGTTTTGGATTGTTTGGGATTGTTTGGGATTGTTTGGGATTGTTTAGGATTTGGGATTGGGATTGTTTGGGATTGTTTGGGATTGTTTGGGATTATTTGGGAGTGGATTTTTGGGTTTTGGGATTGTTTGGGATTGTTTGGGATTGTTTGGGATTGTTTTTGGGATTGTTTGGGATTGTTTGGGATTGTTTGGGATTGTTTGGGATTATTTGGGATTGTTTGGGATTGTTTGGGAGTGTTTGGGATTGTTTGGGATTGTTTGGGATTGTTTGGGATTTTTGGGATTATTTGTTTGGATTTTTGGGATTGTTTGGGAGTTGGGATTTGTTTTTGGGATTGTTTGGATTGATTATTTTTGGGATTTTTGGGATTGTTTGGGATTATTGGGATGGGATTGTTTTTGGGATTGTTTGGGATTGTTTGTTTTGGGATTGTTTGGGATTGTTTGGGATTAGTGTTTTGGGATTGTTTGGGATTGTTTGGGATTATTTGGGATTGTTTGGGATTGTTTGGGATTTGCGAACTCCAGATTCAGCTTCCCTTTAGCAGAGCAGATCGATAGCGCAAAGGTCGCTTTGAGTAAACGGTGGTTGTTGCAGTTGCTCTGTGGGACACTGACCTGTTCTCCTCGCCGTACATTTCACACTTTAGCGCGGAGAAAACGCGGCTAAAACACGCATCTGCTCCGTTCCACAGGATTTTACAGCGTTACAGGTAAGACGAAACTCATCAGCAGGATCAACGCAGTGAAAACGTAGCGATTCGTTATGGCAGGGTAAACAAAAACAAAAACAAGAAAAGGAAAACCTTTCCTTTTCTTTTTTCTGCTCTTGTGAGATAAAAAGCTCGATTTAATCACAGGTTTCACAGGATTGCATCATTTTTCACCATTATTGTGTCCTGGATCTCGTAACGAGGGTCGTAGATTCGGTTCGATTCTGTTTCGACTCTTAAATTCCTCCTAATCTGGCGGCGGAGAGCAGGAGGGAAAAGTGCCTCACCTTCCCAGACGAGTTTAATAGGGGGGGGGGGGGGCTTTGGGGTCGCACCGGGACCCTCAATCTGGTAGTGAGGATTAAATGATGACGATCAAAGCTAGCTTTAAACACAGCTCAGGAAATGTTCTGATCTCAGCGTGTCTCGGCGGCGTCTCATTTCTCAGAGTAATCTACACTGCTGGATCAGCTGACGCCGTCAACACGTAAACAAACACAGCACGCCGACATTCTTTAGTCTGTTAGAAAGCTGGGGTCAAAGTGCACCGGGGGAACGGTGATATTGTCGCCCACCTGGAGTCGAAACGGCGAACCTTCCGCACGGGTTAACCTTTAACCCCCGAGTCACCGTCTGAACTGGATGATGCACCGCGACTCGGAACACATCCGGCGTCGTCTCAGATCCAGTGCTGCGATCACGAGCTGCTCAAGCGCCAATTCAACACCTGCTGGTTTAATGGGAGCTCAATGTGATGGTGTTATTTCGACGGGGAGGAGGAACTGGTTACGTGTAACGGCGTTACGCAAATTAATTACACAATAAACGTAACAGGAATCCGTTACAGTCACTGAGAAGAAAAACAACAACAACAACAATGTGTAATTAAATTACCGTTACTTCAGAAAATGTTCAAGATTACAAATCTGAACAATTTCATCAAAAACCTACGATATGTTGATTAATAATAATAATAATAATAATAATAATAATAATAATATAATAATACAATAATAATAATAATAACAATAATAAGAACTAATAAACTAAACTAATAATACTACTACTAATAAAATACTACTAAACTAATAAGAATAATAATAATAATAATAACAATAATAATCAAAAATAAGAATAATAAAACAATATAATACGACATATAACACGACTACTACTACTAATAAAAGAATATACTATAATAATCGATAAAAATCAATATATAATAAGATACAATATAATACTACTACTACTACTATAATAATAATAATAATAATAATAATAATAACAATATAATACTACTACTACTAATAATAATAGAATATAACTATAATAATAATATATAATAATATTAATTATAATAATAATAATAATACTACTAATAATACACTAATATAAAATAATAATAACAACAACAATAATAATAAATATAACAAACAATGACATAATAATACAAATAATATAGAACACTAACACTATTTTTTATAATAATAATAATAATAATAATAATACTAATAATAATAATAACTAATAATAATAACTAATAATAATAAATAACAATATAACAACGAATATAATAACAACAACAACAACAACACAATAATAATAATATTAATATAACAATGACATAATAATAAAAATAAAATAACACTATTTTTTATAATAATAATAATAATAATAATAATAATAATAATAATATAATAATATAATAATAATAATAATAATAATAATAATAAAAATAAAATAATAATAATAATAATAATCACTATTTTTATAATAATAATAATAATAATAATAAGCACGTTTGCCTCACACCTCCAGGGTCGGGGGTTTGATTCCCGTCTCCTCCAAAGATTTGATTTTTAAACTAGTATTAAATATTGTTTTTTTTTTTATGAAGTTATGTTATTCTTTGTTGTGGCTGCGCTTAAAAATGTCATTAATATAAACCTCATTCAAGTGATGAACGATTTCAGTAAACAGTAAACAGGAGTTGAGTTACTATTGTAAATGTTCCGTGTAAAGTTATACATGTTGGAAATCTCCGTAAGAAACTTGCAAGTAATCAAAATAATAATATAATATAAATATAATATAAATAATATAATCAGTTACTTTTAGAAAGTCATTGAAAAGTGTCATTTGTAATCAGTAATCTATTACATTTCCAAAGTAACCTTCCCAACACAGCCAAGGAGCCAGTCCTGGGCCCCTGAGCAAGGCCCTTAACCCCCATAGCTGCTCGGGAGTATGAGTAATGAGATAAACGAAGGCGCTCTGGATAAACTCGTCTGACAAATACCATAAATAGAAATAGCAGGATCTCTAACAGGAGCAGCGACATTCCTGCAGGTATCTGATGTAGTTCTTCTCATCTCTCATCTCTCCATCATATCCATTTTTACTTCATGGAAAAGGGATGGAGCACGTTATATTATGAGAGGGGGATCGACTCATCCACAACCAGCGTACAGCATCCATGATGATGCGACGGCAGCCACAGTGTCACCAGAACTGCTGCAGATTATTGTCACGCAATTTTGTTTTAGATTAGATTATTACATTAGATTGGAGTAGACTGCCTTAGATTAGATTACTAGTTTAGATATGGTTTTAAATTAGATTAGATAGTAATATCTAGTATGTGGCGTCTGATGTAGTAGCATTAGATCAGATTCCGATTATTAGATTAGATTATTGAAATCTTGTTGGTTTTTATGTAATGCCATCTTTAATTACATTTAACGCAGCATTGTAAACCAAATCTAGTGGCATTTTATTGTCAGGCAATTATACTTTAGATTATTGCATTCGATTTGAATATGCTGCCTTAGATTAGATTAGATTAGATTATTGAAATCTTGTTTTTTTTTGATGCGATGACTTCTTTGATTACAGTTAACAACAGTATTGGAAACCAAATCAATTTGTTTATTTTTTAAGATTAGATTATATTATTAGATTCAATTACTAGATTTGAAATAACTTCAAATTAGATTAGATTACTACATTAGATTTGATTAGATTTCAAATTAGATCGATTATTAGGATTAGATTATTGAAATCTTGGTGGTTTTATGTAATGTCAGGTTTAATTACATTTAATGCAGCATTCCAACCAAATCTAGTGGCATTGTCATATTTTAGATTAGATTAGATTATTACATTAGATTGGAGTAGACTGCCTTAGTTTAGATTACTATTTTAGATACGGTTTTAAATTTGATTAGATTGCTACATTAGATTAGATTTTGATTATTAGTTTAGATTAGATTATTGAAATCTTGTTGGTTTTTATGTAATGCCATCTTTAATTACATTTAACGCAGCATTGTAAACCAAATCTAGTGGTATTTTAATGTCAGACAATTAGATTTTAGATAAGAAAAAATGATCTTACTGGTGGAGAGGAGATGGAATGATGAAACCAATCAGTAGATTTGGTGGACGGTTAGGAGACCTGTGATGGTCAGAAGCCAATGGGAGAATTTGGGCGGGATACAGAGGACACGCCTCTATTCTTTATTTTAGATTAGATGATCTAATCTATATATAATCAATATATATATATATATATATATATATATAATATAGATATATTATCTATATATATATATAATATATCTTATATTTTAGATTAATCGAATTTTAGATTAGATTATATTATTCGATTCAATTATTAGATTGGAAATGACTTTAGAT
>JACRUU010000023.1:5204943-5212443 GCA_030449085.1 Kryptopterus vitreolus
ATATATAACCCGATATATAAATTTGCATAATTAATATGCAAAAAAGATCTAAATATAACCTCTTACAGATTTACACAGCGATATTATTCGCTTCCTCTTCAGCTGAGTGACGTGTATTTTATAATCCTGCCCCATGTTGATTAGTGAATCAGGTTCGTTACAGTAACGTTATGTGTGAGGCTTTGAATGTCATTTTATTCAAAAGCTTTTTGATTGGCTTTCAAAAGTGTGTAAATAAAAACAGCATTCGCAGCTCCTGACTTTATGATAACTGCTTTATGGCAACGCCTTCCTACTGATTATTCCTCATCGTTTTATTCCTCACATAATAAAAACGAGTAGATTTAGTTTTTACCCCGCGTCTCCACGGCAGGTGTTCGAGTTCGACACGATCAAAGAGAAGACGTCGGATCAGGTCCACTTCTTCTTCGCCAAGCTGAACTGCCGCCTCTATCGCAAAACCCACAACTCCGTGGAACTGGTCTCGGCCAATCGTCTATTCGGAGAGAAGTCGTTCGAGTTCAACGAGAACTACCAGAACATCAGCGAGTCGGTCTACGGGGCCAAACTGCTGCCGCTCAATTTCAAGGTCCTTTTACCTTTTAAACGCCACTGAGTAAACGCTAACCAGCTTCTCGCTTTAACAAGGTTTTTTTTGTTTTTTTCCCCTGCAGGAGAAACCCGAAATGTCACGGCAGAAGATCAACGAGTGGATTTCGGAGAAAACGAACCGCAGGATAAATGACACTTTGCCCGAAGGCTCTGTGAACACGGACACCATTCTGGTGTTGGTCAATACCATCTACTTTAAGGTAGGAGGAGCTCTCACGGGTCCCCCTTTACGTTTCGGCGAAGAGTTCGTTCTTGTCTATCGAACAATACTTTAGCGATATTCCAATCACATTCCAGAAATATAAACAGAGGAAGTGTTTGGTATACCATTTCGATTGGTAGCACCATGATGATGCAACATCGGCCACTTTCCCTCCCTTTCCTTTTGTTGAGTCTTGTTTGTGGTTACAGTTTGTATTCATTCATTCATTCATTCATCTTCCCTCGGGTCACGGGGAGTCTGTGCCTATCTCAGGCGTCTATGTGGCATTAAGGCAGGATACACCCTGGATGGAATGCCAACCCATCACAGGACACACACACACACACACACACATTCATACACTAGGGACAATTTTCCAAGGTGCCAATCAACCTACCGTGCATGTTTTTGAACCGGGGAGGAAACCGGAGAACCCGGAGAAAAACCCCCCTGAGGCACGGGGAGAACATGCAAACTCCACACACACATGGCCGAGGCGGGAATCGAACCCGGACCCTGGAGGTGTGAGTCCAAACATCAAGTGACACAAGCGCATAAAAAGTCGTCAACAGCTGACGAAACACCAAATATCGTTTCCTGCTGTCTTTAGGGAAAATCCTATGAGACCAATACGGCATAAAGAACGAATAAATTATGAGGGTGGGATGAATATTCGATGGTCCCTCTGGTCCACTTCCTGGTTGTCCCCCTCTCTTAGACATGAAACTCTCGTAAACAAACAATAAAAAGAAATATATATATTTATATTTGAGAGTAAAAACAAATTGTTCCTGAAATCAGCGAACCTCAGAAGGACAGCAAAGGAGAAGACGCCATATCTTACAATACTTCTTGCCCGATATTTCTTTCTCTACCCCCTTTAAGACAAAGAAGGAACTCGGATGACAGAGCGCCCCCTAATGACAGGGTACAAAGTAACAAGAAGTTTTGACGCTCACTGTGATATTCTGGCGATTTTAATCGCACCATAGTGGAATTCCGTGAAAAGATGAAAACTGAGCATAGTGGAGAAGAAGATTAAGACTCAGATGGGTGGAGGAGGGTGATGGCTACAAGCAGAAATGAGTTTGTAGCTCCTCACGAGTGGTTAAGGCATTGGACTGTGGATGGGAAGATCGCCGGGTTCAAATCTCACCACCACCACCAGGCTGCCACTTGTGGGGGTGGGCCCTTGAGCAAGGCCCTTAGCCCTCAATTGCTCAGTTGTAAGTCGCTTTGGATAAGGGTCTCTGCCAAATGTTGTATATATGTAGTCCCTATCATGCGCTCTGTAGTACGAGTTGCTGGTTTTCCGTACAGGGGGTAGAGAAAGAAGTATCGGGGAAGAAGTATTGTGGGACGCCGTCTTCTCCTTTGCTGTCTCGGCGTTTTCCGAGGGCGTTTGTTCCAACAAGCAGAGAAATTTCTATCCCAAAATATCCAAGAAGCGAAAAACGGATGCAGATGGACGGCACTTCCAAGAAAGATGGGAAAGCGAAATCCGTTTGTGCTTCGAGGAGAGAAAGTGCTTTGTGTTTTGTGTTATGAGGCGACGTCGCTCATCACGGCGTCTATACTGTCTTATAGTCCTCACTGGTCCTTCGGGGGGGCGCTGTAATGCTGATTTACAGGGTGAAAGTTGTTGTCCAAGATGGAATGTACTTTGGACATCAACCTCATTTCAGACACTTTCGTTCGAGAGTCCAGCTTCTGCACAACAGCCTCGCCATGCCTGCGGATAAGTCTTTTGGAGTCTGTTGGACTCTCCGCCTGATTCTCGGGTGCAGACGTTGCAGGACCGGAGCCCCCTCAAAAAAATATGAGGCGTCTCTGGCCCTTCCTGAAGGCACCCCTGAGATCTCCTGCGCCAAATCTTCCTTGCTAATGCGTTGTACGGTATTCCAGGGCCATTGGAAAAACAAGTTCGACAGACTTAATAGCATGGAGTCCGATTTCCACGTCAGCAAGACACTCATCTGCCCGGTGCACATGATGTACCAGGAGAACACCTACAACTTTGGAAAATTCCCCGAGGACAAGGTGAAAGTGCTGGAGATGTTCTACAACGGCGAAGGCATTTCGATGATAATCGTCTTGCCGGACAAAGACGCGATGCTGCCCGAGGTAGGCGAAGGTCTATTCCAGTTTCTATTCCGGCCAGCAAAGTGAATCCGTGGCCTCACGTTCTTCTCCTGCTTTTACGGAAAAGGTGGAGGAACATCTGAGCCTGAAGAAACTCAGCGGCTGGTTGAGCAACATGAAGAGTAAACAGGTGGCGGTGCACTTCCCACGCTTCCGCATCGAGGACAACTTCAGCCTCAAGGAGAAGCTTGAAGCGATGGGCCTGCATGATATCTTCCGCTCACAGCAAGCCAGTCTCCCAGGTAAAAGCCCCTGGTTATCAGTATCAGGCGTAAGTGTTAAGTGTGATCCAGTCTGAGAACTTCACTCTGGAATGTTTGGGTTTTTTTTCAGGTCTGGTAGCGAGCAATGAGGAAGACCTTTATGTCACGGATGCCTTCCACAAAGCGTTCCTCGAAGTAAGTTACTCCTTCGGACCAAATACGGAAGACTAGGGAGGTGAGGAGCTCAGTGGTTAAGGCATTGGGCTCTGGACCGGATGATGGCAGGTGCACCACCACCGAGCTGCCACTAGTGGGCTCTTGGGCAACCCTCACTTGCTCCGTTTGTAACATTCAAGCTAAAGGTAATTCTTTTTCAAACATATACAAGTAATACATTCCTTTCCCGGACAGGTAAACGAAGAGGGCAGCGAGGCAGCAGCAGCAACCGGCATCGTGTTCCACGGCCGCTCCATCAACCTGAACCGCGAGGTGTTCTTTGCCGACCGGCCTTTCCTGCTCTTTATCCGAGAAACCACTATCAACACGCTGATCTTCGCCGGCCGCGTGGCAAATCCCTGCCCGAGCAGCTAAGGAGATATCCCGACGCACTCATGACCATCGCGATGAAGGTCTCGCCGACGAGGTTAATATTTCTTAACCCGTCGCGCGGGACGACGGTGCGGCGTTTCGTGTTTCCAATACGAATAAAACCAATCTCACACGACGTCGTATCGCATTACTGTAATCTGTCAGATGCATTCATATCAAACATAAACATATAAAAAGACATTAATGCTATTACACAATGTATCACCGTGTCCAATGCGCCACCTGGTGGAACGTCAGGCATTTACAGGGGAAAAAGGGGAAATAAATTAAATATGATTTGGACAATTCTGTAGTAAATCTTTGTAAAGTTAGTATACTGCTAACAAATGACAGTATTCTACCCAAAACTATATATATATATATATATATATATATATATATATATATATATATATATATATATATATATATATATATATATATAATATATACATACACACACACACACACACACACCACCTATATATATATATATATATATATATATATATATATATATATATATATATATATATATATATATATATACACGCACATATATTACATTACATTTAAGGGAGTTTAAAAACCAGGAATTTTTTTTTTAAATACAGAAAATAGGGTTTTTCTCACATTGAATTTATCAAAAATGCAAAAAGGACACACCCACATTTTTAAAACGACCCCATTTTTTTCCCAAAATCATTTGCATATTTCATTTTTTTTTTTCACAACCTGTAAAAGGTTTTAACTTCATGCTTATCAAAAGTAAATAAATGCACAATAATGTGGACAAATATTAATAAAGTAAATAATTCCCACATTTTACTCCAAATAAAAAATAAAATATTTAATTAATTTACAATAAATAATAAATAAATAAATAAATAAAACAGGAAGGAATCATGAATCCGGATCTTGGATTAAAACAAGTTTATTTTCCATGTTAGAAAGATTGGATCATTTCTTCTTTTTTTTTTCCGATCACACAACGTGGGCTTCGTATAATCAGGCGTTTATAGAATATTGTAATAAATCCTTCACAGTTAAACACTTAAAGTGCTTTATTTTTCCTTTGTAAGAGAAATGGATTCCAAATCTGCTAGTGAGGAAGAAAGAAAACAGTGGTTGTGAAAAGAAGCGTTCACATTATATATAAATCACTAATAATCACATGTATTCGCGGTACCTTTTATTCCGAAAGGGAAAGCAAAAAAAAAAAAAAAAAAAAAAAAAAAAGTCTGATTTGCAATAATTCTCTTCTTTTTTTTTTCTCTCTCTCTTCTTACATTATATTACTTTTAAGAGTTTCAACAATATTCTGGTTATTACAATAAATGTCTAAAATCTTTTAAATATTTTGTGTAATTGAGGTCTAATACACTACTAATTTGAACTTAAAGGAATCCGGAGTAAAATACTTTCTTTTTTTCTGCTTTTTTTTTTTTTTTTTTTTTTTTTTAATATATGCTTAAATTTTTGTTAATGTAAAATAAACGATTTAACATATGCTCGAGATTAACATGATCGAAGACAGACGTAGAAAAATCTTTAGAGACTATATTGCTTTTAGGACATGAACAATATAGCGAGACAAAAAAAATGAAAAGAGGAGGAGGAAAAAGAGGAAAGGAGGAGGAAAAGATGAGGGAAAAGAAAGAAAGAAGAAAAAAAAAGAGAAAAGAAGAAAAGTCGTCATTTTGGCATATATTGGTGCAATACGTTCAGAGGACTGGAAACATTCGTATAAACAGATTAATGTTTTGGCCATCACAAATGACAAAGACATGCAAATCAACAAGTAACTTTTCCAAACCGAGTCGACTCCCTCCCTCCCTCCCTCAGTCGCTCCCTCCCTCCCTCAGTCGCTCCCTCCCTCCCTCAGTCGCTCCCTCCCTCCCTCAGTCGCTCCCTCCCTCGCTCTCTCTCCGCTTCGAAAAAACAGTGTTTACCGTTTTCATTCGGGAGAAAAAAAAAATACCACCCACAAATAAATTGCATTCGACTCGTGTAATATGTTCCCTGTACAAAATATTGGAAGGGACGAGACGAGACTGAACATAATCTGTCCGATATGGCTCAGCACTGTCGTTCAGTGTTCCCAGGTTGTCATTTATTCAGTTTCTTTTTCCTTAATAAAAACGAATACGTCGTAGTAGAGACATGCAACTGAAACTTCACAAGCTTACTGTTAAACAAAATCAAACTTGACAATCTGAGGTAAGTGGAGGTGCTGAATGAGGAGCTGCAAAAAATTTCAACTTCAAAAACAACAAACAAACCAAAAAACAAAAATCTGAATTTGCGTTAAACGCGGCGAATGTCTGTACGCAACGTAGCATTTATTTATCGCTGCGACATTTTCGGGCCACGAGCGTCCGATTCAGATTTGAAAACCATCATCAAATATCTTTAACCAACGACGGCTTTATAAACGCACGTTTTCGACCTTCCCGTTTCCCGTTTCCCGCCTGGACGGCAGGTTTTGGTTTTCCGAAGTCAGTCAAACGAAAATGGGTCTTTTTGGAAAATTTGAAAACGCCGTTTTCCAGACTTTGCGTGAAAAAGGAGGCTTTCGTTTTTAAGCTACGCTGCAACATCTCGCAAAAACGCAGGAAGAAAAGAAACGACACGCGGCGGAAACGAAACGAATGGAAGTGTCTTACATTTTCATTTTAGTGCACATGAGCAACTTTTAGGACATTTTTTTTTAAACGCGGACGCTTTTAAAAAAAAAAAAAAAAAAAAAAAAACATAAAAATTCAGAATTTATGCAGTATAAATTATCCTCAGCAACTAAACGCTGGAATGTAGAACTAAATACTGCTCAACAAATGTGGCTACACATCTTTAAGTAACAGTAGCCTCAGACTTGGGGACGCCACCAGTATCACCACATCGGGCCACATCAGCATTGTCGTCCTCGAACTATCAGACAGTAGATAGTGTTTGATAAGCGACATCGCCTCATAACACAAAACACACAACGCGCTTTTCCATCTTTCCTGGAAGTTGCTTCTATAGGCAGCAGTTTTTCCCTTCCTGGACATTTACGCATAGAAATCTCTCAATTCCGCTTGTTGGAAAAATCGTCCAGGGTGACGTGGGATACACTGCACTCTAGTAGCGGGATGCGGTGGTAGGATGCAGGGAGGTTGGTAGCCCAGTGGTTAAGGTGTTGGACTCTCTCGCAGGTTCAAACCCCACCACCACCACCACCAAGCTACCACTAGTGGGCTCTTGAGCAAGGCCCTTAACCCTCAATTGCTCAGTTGTAAGTCGCTCTGGATACGGCCGTCTGCCAAATGCTGTAAATGTAAATGTAATGCCGTCACTTCACGGGTAACATAGTCACATGCATTGTGGGAGATGTAGTTTATTGTCAGCATAGCGGACCTCATAACATAGCGTGGCGGGGCCGCACGCTTTTCTGGCCACATGTAATGTAGATGCTGCTGGTCATTATTTTTGTGTGCACATTCATCTCAGACTCTTCATATGTTGCAGCGTGTATGCTATAAACTGACTGTATATTAAATACAATATCATATAACAGTTTTAGTATATAATCACAGTCAGTGGCGAGGGAATGCGGCCCTTCGTTGCTTCATTCAAGTGCTCATTTGCTGTCTAGTGAAAGCTGGGGAGGGGCGGGGGGTTTCCTGAAACGATTAGAGATTAAGCTCGGTCTAGTTCTCAGTCTTTTCTGTTGGTGGCCGTCGGGTTCAGTCTAAGATAGATAAAACACACACA
>JACRUU010000023.1:5217443-5224943 GCA_030449085.1 Kryptopterus vitreolus
ACCGGGGAATGAACTAAATGAGACTATAACAAGGAACCAGATTCAACGCTATTTCTGGCTAATGCGCTAGCTAGGCCACGCCCCCTTACATGCACTTCATATTCCTCTGTATTTACATGCAAAATAAATGACGAGTGTTCGCAAACGTTCCGTAAAACTTTTTAAACGCATGGATCTCTAAAACTTCCTCGTGCAAGATATAAATGATATTAACAGTTAAACCAGTCAAAATTGGTCATTTTTAAAAACACCTATTTGTTCGCCTGCATTTCAAACTAAATGTTTATGTTCGTGTACAATACACATTTTCCAAATAGAAAATTTCCCAGACATTCCTGGTAAGTAACTTGGAATACTTCCAAAAGCTGCCCCTTTGCAACCCTAGAAAAGTAGGAGTTTCCGACCCCGAGGCGTTTTTGCGAGTGTTTGGAACCGGTTGGAGCTCATTTCGAGCCCCTTGCTGTTCTAATGGAGCGTTAGTGCGGCGCACAGTGAGCGCTCTCTATAAAGCCTGTTATAAGAAGGCTGATCGTGTGAGGGAATTTGGGTGTCATTACCGGTTATGATCGCGCCCCGTCTGCTCGTTCAATTACGACACGGGTGCAAGATTTCGACGATGCGGCGAGGACTCCGCGCGATGGCGGCGAGGCGGCCCCCCCTACCTTCCTTCCCCGTTTCCTTCCCACTCCGCGCGATGGCGGCGAGGACTCCGCGCGATGGCGGCGAGGACTCCGCGCGATGGCGGCGAGGACTCCGCGCGATGGCGGCGAGGACTCCGCGCGATGGCGGCGAGGACTCCGCGCGATGGCGGCGAGGACTCCGCGCGATGGCGGCTTCGGTGGCCTCGAGATTCCCCGGCACGTGGACCGTCTAACACCAACTCCTTTTTCCCAAAAATTCCCGTTTTCCTGTGTTGCCAACTGTTTACTTTGCAAAACCTGTGTCTACCACGACGTTTACAGTAAAACACACTCCTGACACTCAATCGCTTGTTTAGCATCAGTCCTCCAGGTGGAACATTACTGTCTAAAAAAAAAAAAAAGAACCGACACCCAAGTACTGAAAAATGGTCCAGGATTTCTAAAAGGGGGGAGAGGGGTGTTGGTTGGTGGGGTTGGGGGGGGGGGGGGGGGGCAGGGGCAAATCCAGAACGGAAATATCATCAAGCAAGATTTATCATCTGGGATTGAGAAATGTGAGTCAAGTAACAACAAATCCATTTTTTAAACGATTAAAAAAAATGATTAATGATTTAAATGATTGTTAAAAAACAAACAAAACAAAACTAAATAAAAAAGCGTAAAGGTCATCAAGGTCGTCATGGACAAGAGCCAAGATGAAGGATTTCTGTGTTTTTATTTATGTACCATATGCATATTTTTCCCCCTATAGTTCCTTACAAGCTGAGAATACTTGAACGTTGGCAAAGAGGAAGAGTCGAGACCCACGTCATGGCGTCATGCGCATGGTTTTTAAATAGTGATAGACTGATATCAAGAAGCAGCTGCTTGCTGTACATGTGTATATTGCTGTAGTAAATATAGACATGTTCAATTATGGTTTATCTTAAAAATTACAAAAAAATAAAATGAAACATTTGGTATCTGAGCCCCCCCCCCCCCACACACACACACACACACACACCACATACACATGCAATCCTCGTTGTGCAATATTTAATCAATGATGAGTTGCAACAGGGATCTGGCAGCTTGATCCTGTTGAGTTCATCGCAGTCATTCCATGTTGGTATGGGGGCCAGATGGAAGCGAAGGTGGGCCAAAATTTCGCCATTACTCATTCACTATCCAGGGAAAGATGTCATATAGCCAGGATGCATGCGGGAAAGCGGAGCGCGGTTATCACAGAGTCTAAAAGATACATGCCCGCAAAGGCTGCCTGGTCGTATTCAGGAGGACAAGGCAAGTCCAGACTTGGAGGGAGAAACCAGATACCCTACTGTCTAGCGAATGCACGCTCCAACCCCCCCCCCCCCCCCCCCCCACCCCCCCCCCCCCCCCCCCCCCCCCCCCCCCCCCCCCCCCCCCCACCCCCCCCACACACACACACACACACACACACACACACACACACAACCCCCTCCTCCCGCATAGATAAATCGCACAACCATGACTTAGGGATTTTTACACGTGTCTGTAGTCCATAATCTGTATGAACATATTTTCATTAACAAGCTAAACAAGATCAGAAGTGCATTCCTTACATCACCTACAGGCTTTAAATAGAAAAAAAAAAAGATCAGGCGGTAAAGATAAGAGCTAGCATAGCGCAACGCTGTAAAACTGTGAAGCAAAGGAGATGCAGATTTCCCAACATGGGATTTATTAAGCGGGAATCTCTCCGATCACAAGGAACATTAAGCGCCTTTCCGTTACCCTTCAAAAGGCGCAAATGTAAATAGCGAATTGAAAACACGCCTAATGGAAACTTCGCAAATTCGCAAAAACACACACGTGTATCGCAAAAACGTTTTTACGCTCGAATGAGGTGGGATTTTTCGAAGGAAAAATATAATGGAAAAGGAATAATTAAATCATATTTCTTTAATAGGAATAATAAAGAAAAGATTCCCAAAACTGTAATGGAAACGGTTTTTTTCCCACATTTCCAGGTCACATGATCTACCTCGCCGTGCCTTGGGCGTGATGCTGCAGGTGCCACAAGAGGCGCTATTGCACTGTACAGCTCAAAAAAAAAGTGGACGTGTTCATCCGGAAATTCTCAATCCACAGGTCCTCCGTGAAATCGTACACTATTACCTCACAGAACAAGCGCATACGTGAGCGCTCCCAAGTATAGGGGGATCGCCTCGCCATTAATGCTTGTATAACGCGCCTACGTCTCCGATTAACATTAAAAACGCCTTAGCTGCGATATAAGTAAGCCCGCCGGTATCCGTCTCCATTTTTTTTTAATGACTTATCGCGAGAGGACGAGTTTTAGTCGCATTGTATGTTTAATGGAAACGTCGCCATTTCACAACGTTTTGAATATTTCGCATAAATTGTGCGCCAATTTGTAACGGAAACGAACGTGGTATTATCAAGAAGTTCCAACACCAAGATTTCATCGCGAAGCAAACAGGAAATTCCACGTGAAATCTATGCCAGGTAGATGTTTGACATGGGTCGATGCTACAAAGTGTTGCATGCGGGCTTCAAAAAAGGTCGATCGCGAGCGATCAGGAAGACCTTTAGACGAGCTCAACCCCCCACATTTCTCAAATGCATGATGATGATGATCAATGGAAAATGATCCACATGATCTCACTTCGTGGGGGTTTGGCTCCTGCTGACTTCGTCCAGCTCTTCCAGCTCAAAGGGCGACGTTTTGACCGGATCCAGATCGAATCGCCGAGGAAGAATTCCAAGACACATTCCAGAGGTGGCAAGACTGCCAGTGTAAGTGGACTATTTTGAAGTGTTTGTGTGTAAACAGATAGATTTGAAACTGTTTTTTTTTTTAAACCCAATCAATGCATGCGAGAAGGACGGAAGATGCTCCTCTAGAACCATTCACAATGCCTTGAATTTGAACCCGAAGACCCTTCACCTATATCTTTGCCAAGGCCCAATAGAAGCGACTCCTGCCAGAAGCTATTGAATACAGATGAAATCCGAAACGCCTCGAAACCCCCTCTGGTACAGTAGAAGAGATGTTTTTCATCTGACAAAGCTTCTTCTGTCTGACTCATTGCACAGAAACTTGCCAAACTGAAAACTCTTGTTTCTTCAGACTATTCCTTTGCCTACCATTATTATGTCTGCGTGTGTTTTGACCCTGCCTTGGACTCCAACCATGAATTTTTCGAAAAAAAAAAAAAAAAAAAAAAAAAAAAGCATAAATAAAAGTATTCAGAAATTCCATCCGACCACTTTTGGCTCACGGCATTGTAATGGCACTTTGCAAGCCACTTAGCAACCCCCCCCCCTCCGCCTGTGTTATTAAAAGGGGCCACAGACATTACCGGGCTTGCACAAGAAAAGCATCTCGCCTGTTTTTTTAAGGTGTTTACGACTAAATACATTACGGACGGCTCGGTCCACACGAACCCAGAGGTCCCGGGTATTCCTTTCGGACAAACTGGACCAAACGTGCATTTAATAACAAAGATCTACTGAGGAATGAAGTAGAGGCAGAAGTGTTCCTGGTTGGGTGGAACGAGACCCGGAGAACCCTGGCGTCTAGGAACGAGTCCGAGAACAAGGATTTTACAGCCACTATCCACACTATCCGTTACTCACAAGACAGACGAGTGTAAACATAAGGACGGTTAGGCCTCGAGTCAGTCCTGATAGATTCTGTTACAGAAAAGATGCTTCTTTCTTTTTCACTCCAGACACTTTCGTCTTATAAAGCAACACATGTCCCGTGTTCCACCGATCCGAATAACACAAAGTCACGTGATCTAAACTCGAACCGCCTTTTACCTGAGAACTGGGGTGCCTCTGATCGTCCACTCTTCCCGGAGACTCGCTTTTGGCTCGGGGTCTTTCAGCCATCACCACCACGCTCCCTGTCGGGCTGAACCTGATACACACGGGACAGCTGCGATTAACATTTCTTGGAAGGAAAGAGAGTGAATTGGTGAAAGAGGAGCTTCTAGTTCTGGTAAATCAAATACAAAATACCCACATGACCAAAAAAAAAAATTATAATAATTATGGGATGTTAATGGACATTTACTCATTCGACAGGCGCGCTAATCACTTCACTTCAGTCATATGAGTTTTCTCTTCCTCAAAACAGATCGTCCCCCGAGTTACGATGTTTTGACTTTTTAAACTATAGAACAGGGGCGCAAAGGAGTGCAGCTGATCCGTAATCCGTCCTATTAGCGACTTTTTTTTAATTGGGGATTAATATTTTTAACGCTTTTTCTTGCTGAAATGGCTTTTTAAGTAAATACACAGAGTATTTCATGTGAAACCTAGCAGCACATGCTCTGCCCTCCAACTCACTCGGCACCTGTATGTACAATGTGATCAATTATTAAGGGAGGGGGTGTAGCTCAGCGGTCTAAGGCGCTGGGCTGCTGATCGGAAGATCCGGGTTCGAGCCCCGGTATGGCCAAGCTGCCGCCCTTGGGTCCTTGAGCAAGACCCTTAAACCTCTGTGCTCCAGGGGCGCCGTATCATGGCTGACCCTGCGCTCTGACCCCAACTACCAACATCAAGCTGGGATATGCGAAGAAAAGAATTTCACTGTGCTGTAATGTATATGTGACCAATAAAGGATATTATTATTATTATATTAATAAATGTACAGTACACTACACCATACTGATCACCATTCTTTATGACGCCTGGGTAGGAGACATGTCTCGATGTATGAATTGCAAGTGGATTTTACACATAACCATATCTAGGTTGGATCGTATATTACATGCACAATTAAAAATTACATTATATGTATGTACATTACGAATGTATGTAATTCCAATGCTTTGGACTGTGTAAAGGCATTTAAAGATGATTCTTGAAGCATGACTGTCGGGATTCATGTGCAGACCTAAAATCCACTTCGAACCTTTACTTTACTTAATTAATGCTTTGTTACGTTTGAATGTTAATTTCAAAAGGTACATTTTACATTATAAGTGCATTTCCATTTGCTCTGTTACTCTATTTACTCTGACAGTAAACCTTCTCCAGTGAAGACAAAACTCCTCCATTTGTGTCTCCATTGTAAGTCAGGGACTACTAATATATATATATATATATATATATATATATATATATATATATATATATATATATATATATATATATATATATATATATATCCCTATTAATTGGGCCCAATTAGCCATTTTCTCTCCCCAGGGTCATGTGACTCATTAGTGTTCCAAGGTCTCAGGTGTGAATGGGGAGCAGGTGTGTTAAATTTGGTGTTATCGTGCTCACTCTAATACTGGTCACTAGAAGTTCAACATGGCACCTCAGGGCAAAGAACTCTCTGAGGAAAGAAAGAATGAAAGAAGAAAGAATGGTTGCTGTACAGAACGATTGCGTAGGCTATAAGCTGATGTGCTGAAATGTGAAACTGTGCTGCAGGAACACATAACAGGTTTAACAAGACAGGTTCCACTCAGAACGGGCCTCGACATGGTACACCACTGGAGCACTTGACCAGCATCATATCCAGAGGTTGTGAGAATTTGGCAGACACCCTGATCCACAGCGACTTACAACTGAGCAATTGAGGTCCACAGTGCAATGCCCTAACCACGGAGCTACCACCTCCTCAGCAAGTTTACTGCCAGAATTGCTGAAGAGGTTGAAGGGGTGTGGGGGTCGGCCTGTCAGTGCTCAGACCACACAGTGCTACACACTGGAAGGTAGCTTACTGGAATGTCCTGTGGTCTTATGAGACCGAGATAAACTTATCTGGTGTGTGGCGGTAGCCAGGTGAGGAGTACAAACAAGTCTTGCCTACACTCCAGCATGGTGGTGGCAGTGTCACGGTCTGGGGCTGCATGAGTGCTCCTGGCACTGGGAGCTGCCATTCACTGAGGGAACCGCGAACGCTGACATCTACTGTGATACACTGAAGCACAGACTGGGCCGGTATTATGTTGGAAAACTGCCATACGGTCCCGCTTCAATATGTCACAGTACATTTCGGCATTCGTGGTTCCCCTCAATGAAAGGTAGCTCGCGGTGCCAGCAGCACTCATGCAGCAACACAGAGCATGACACTACCACGGTTATTTATTTTCACCTTCAAGACGACAACAGCCTTGCTAAAAGAAGCTGACGGACTGGCTGAGCATGTCATTCATTCATTCATCTTCTACCGCTATATCCGATCTTCCCTCGGGTCACGGGGAGCCTGTGCCTATCTCAGGTGTCTATGGGCATTAGGATACACCCTGGATGGAATGCCAACCCATCGCAGGACACACACACACACATTCACACACTAGGGACAATTTTCCAAGGTGCCAATCAACCTACCGTGCATGTTTTTGGACCGGGAGAAAACCGGAGAACCCGGAGAAAAACCCCCTGAGACACGAAGAGAACATGCAAACTGCACACACACATGGCCGAGACGGGAATCGAACCCGGACCCTGGCGGTGTGAGGCGAACGTGCTAACCACTAAGCCACCGTGCCCTGGCCGGGCATGTCTCCAGACCGAAACCCCAACGGGAGGACAAGGTCTCCAACACCCACCAACTCGGTGATGTCGTCATGGAGGACTCGAGGGGAAATCTGTTAAGCCCTGGTGAACTCCATGCCCAAGAGGGTTAAGGGAAGTGCTGTAAAATAATGGTGGCCACACAAAATAGACACGTTGGGCCCAAATTGGACGTTTTCACTTGGTCACTTTTGCGCCCAGGGGTTTAGACATGAACGGCTGTGTGTTGGGTTATTTTGATTGGACGGCAAATTTACACCGTCATACAAGCTGGACATGCAGCATAATATGTGGCATGAAAATAAATAATAATAATATTTACAAAAATGCGAGG
>JACRUU010000023.1:5229943-5239943 GCA_030449085.1 Kryptopterus vitreolus
TTAGCTTTGATGACAGCTCGGTAAATTCTTGGTTTTCTCTCATCGCACTCGTGAGGTTCGTCACCTGGAATTTAGTTGTTTTGCTTGGAAGATAGTTGCCATGTGCAGAGGAACGGGTGTGTACAGAGTCAACATCCCTCTTAGTGCTACTACAAATACTGTACAAATCCATATTGTTATTTAATGCAAGAAACACTCAGTAAACATGAAACCTGTTTGTAATTGAGTCCATGGGGGGAAAATCCCTGGTGTCTGTGTTACACATACAGCGAGTGAATGAAGCGCGCTTCCTTTATGGAGGAAGACGTGTGATGGTGTGAGGATGGTTTGCTGGTGACAGCACAGTATAGTGACATGTCATACCGTTATTTGGATAATAGACCAATAGATCAGTGGGTGTGGAACCAACAATGATCCCAAAACACCTGTAAGAGCTATTTATACAAGAAGAGGAGTGATTGGATGCCGCATTGTATGACCTGGCCTCCACAATCACAGGATCTAAATCCAGCGGAGAATGGTTTAATGGGAATTCCTCAAAATGGTCGGAAAACCATATCAGGTGACTTCCGCATGAGGCTGGCTGAGAGAATGCCACAAGTGTGCAAATGTCACGTCAACGGTCAAGTCAGAGTGCAGAGGTTTCCTCAGCAGACCATCTCATAAAACTGCAATTATTAGGAACAAACTTACAGGCACTAAACAGTAACGTTGCTTTAAGCCACTAAGCGCGTTTCCATGAATAATTCGCAAAACTGTAATGGGAACGGGTTTTTGAATGGGATTTATTAAGCGGAAATCTCTCCGATCACAAGGAACATTAAGCGAGTTTTCGGTACACTTTCGTTATTTAGTCAAGTCAAGTCAAGAGGTTTTATTGTCATTACAGCCACATATAGCCGACGCAGTACACAGTGAAATGAGACAGCGTTTCTCCAGGACCCTGGTGATACACAAAACAAGATATAACACAAACACAAGAACACAATGCTGAGGACTAGACTAAGTTTGTCCTAGCTACATAAAGTGCATTGTGTGCAAACTGGTGCAAGCAGCGCAAAGACAGAACAAGACTGTGTTGACAACACGAGAGGGTGCATAACAAACAACCATAACACAACATAAAATAAAATAAGATAAAAAACACAACAACGACCCGTCACTGTGATGTAGTGCAAAGCTTTGTAAACGTTCCTAATGGAAACGTTGGAAACGAAAATTCGCAAAAACACACACATGTATCGCAAAAACGTTTTTACGCTCGAATGAGGTGGTTTTTTAAGACGATGCGAAAAAGGAATAATTCACAAATCTTTAACGGGGCATTTCCAGGTCACATGATACACTTCGCCTTGCCTTGGGCGTGATGCTACAGGTGCTACAAGAGGCGCTATTGCACTGTACAGATCAAAAAAGGGGTCTCGTTCATCCGGAAATTCTCAATCCACAGGTCCTCCGTGAAATCGCGCACTATTACAGAATAGTAATTATCAGAACAGGCGCATACATTTATCATAAAAATAAACAAATTTGTAATGGAAATGGGTAATGGGTTTTTTTTTTCCAATACAATTTTCCAGTAAAACAACAGAAACATTTTGTCACACGTTCAAATGACTATAAATAATTACTTTGATGCAAATCATTGGTTAATTTTTCCAGGGGTAAACGTGAGGTCACCTGACTCAACCTCATATTGACCAGAAAAATGGTATAAATTTTTGGGCCAAATATATACAGACAAATTAAGTAGACATTCTTTAATCAAGACGCAGTTTCAGTGTGCAGTTCAGATGGTATAGATAATGTCATTCTTAAATGTGCTCTACAAATCATAATGTGTCGAATTCAATGAACAAATCCAGGGGGGCACAATGGTTTAGTGGTTAGCCTCACACCTCCAGGGTCGAGGGTTCGATTCCCGTCTCAAGTTTGCAAACATGCACGGTAGGTTGATTGGCACCTTGGACACCCTAGTGTATGAATGTGTGTGTGTGTGTCCTGTGATGGGTTGGCATTCCATCCAGGGTGTATCCTGCCTTAATGCCCATAGACGCCTGAGATAGACACAGACTCCTCGTGACCCGAGGGAAGATCGGATAAAGCGGTAGAAGATGAATGAATGAATGAATGAATGAATTAACAAATCCCACTTATGTGCAATATGCTTTTTTTTAACCAACTGGACAGTCACTGCACTATTGTGTCACGGTCCGTCTCAGGCCAAAGTGTGCTGTCTTCGATGTTTGGTCATGTAGGTGTGTGTTACTTGTTGTTTGTGTTTGTTATTAACATTGCCTGCTTGGTTAATTCTGCACTGTTGGTTTTACACTAAACCCCGAAACAAATTATTTGCACGCTTAGGCACACGTGGCCAATAAAGCTGATTCTGATGATGATATTTCTCTGCAACAGTTTTTGAAAACATATAATATGTGATTTTGAAGTCATAAATGTAATTATTACAAATATTAATTTTGGGGCGTAATTAATTATTTATATTTGCCTTTAAAAGATCAATTGAATTTTTAAAAAATTTAATTGTGATTAAATTCACGCATCCCACATTCACCTGTGTGTGTGTGTGTGTGTGTGTGTGTGTGTGTGTGTGTGTGTGTGTGTGTGTGTGTGTGTGTAATAACAAAAGAACAAAAGTTTTTCTGCGCACGATCAAGTGTGTTTTCTTGGTTCGTCCTCCAGAGGGCGCTCTCTGAGCAGAAATCTGATTAACGGGACGATATTTTTTTTCCTTTTCCCGTATAACTTCACGTGTCTGTGCGACTTGACGCTAATAGCAGTTAATGACGTCATAAAATTACGTCATAACGGGAAGTTATCTCTCCAAATCATGATTGTATGTCATTGGGGAACAGTTCAGTGTTGAGGGACACTTCCTGAGTTATATAATGGCAGTGGAATTCTTCATTTCATGCAAATCATTTATTTATTTATTTATTTATTTGTTTGTTTGTTTGATTTATTTATTTATTTATTATTTATTTAGAATGAACTGAGACGATCACTGTGCAGTCCGATGTCACAATAACATGATTGTCTTGTCTTTTCAAAAGGCTAGTCTAACTAACAGATCAGATTTCAATGAGGCGGAAAGCATTGCCGATCGGTGTTTATTCAACAACAACAAAACCTTTTGTTACTTGAAAAAAATAAATAAACAAATTTACGTCCCATTATGTACTGAATTATGTGCTTTAGCAAAGAAATTTCTTTATTAATAAATTCTATAATAAACATCAGATTTGGCAGACGCTCTTATCCAGAGCAACATACAAGGGATAAGGGCCTTGCTCAAGGGCTCACTAGTGGCAGCCTGGTGGTGGTGGTGGGATTTGAACCTGTGACCTTCCAGTCCTGAGGCCAATGCCTTAAGCATTGAGCTCCCACTTCCATACCAGGCCAGTCTGCTGGTAAGTGTTCCTCACCCAACCCCCCCCCCCCCCCCCCCCCCCCTCCGCCCCCCCCCCCCCCCCCCCCCCCCCCCCCACCGACCCCTGGGGGTCCATGGAATTACGGAGCCACATCAAGGAGCTTCCAGGATGGATTGGGACTGCACTCTGCTCCACTGCATTTAATCACCATAACTGCACACCTTAACATCATTTAGCCAGGACATGCAGGACGAGGACGGGTTCCATCTGCAGTGGGTTCCTCTCAAGGTCTCCTCCGTTTCCATCTCTCTGTCACTCATTAGAGACACTCGCATTGTTATGGGACAATTGTTAAAATCGCTATACAAACACATCGAAGGGCCTCTCTCACGGGGCCCAGCAAGTGGCACAGCGATGGTATTGGGATTCGAAACATTCCAATCAAAAAAGTCTTACACCTTCATTCCCGAGCCAATACGTGATGTACATCTGGAAATCAAAAATGTAAAATTTTTAAATTAAACATTTTTTCTTTTTCTTTTTTTTTTTTTTTTACAGCAAATATTTATTGACAAGCTAACAAAACACAAACACAGGTGTTACAATGTGCAAAAGAAGAAGAAAAAAAAGAAAAAACCCACAGGAACGAAACAGGCGTCAATCCTGAATGCTAAGTGACAACATCTGGATCCCTATAACTACAGATCCGTGGAACAGGTAAGAAAACAATGATTTGTTGTTTATTTGTAACCTCCTCATTTCTGAATTCCATGCACGGCAAAATTGTGCATTAACTAGCAAAGAACAACGAAAAAAAAAAGCAATATTAGAGTGGTTTATTATATATATATATATTATATATAACTATATATATATATATATATATATATATATATATATATATATATATAATATCTCTCTTCATTTCATGACACATTAATACCACATTGTAATTCAACCCTCATTCAGGTTATTCAAGATAAATTAATATTTTAGAGAACTACTGTACACGCTACGGAATCTCTACAGCCGATGGAGAAACGGTGGAATTGGAGGTTTAGGGGGAAAAAAAACAAACAAAAGAAAAATAAACAAAAATACATTCTCGATCAGAGTAGTAGAAGTCTCACTAAAAGCATGGCGTTAGGTCAAAGTACCTTTTATGTTTGTTTTGTTTGTTTTTTTTTACTGTATTTTTCAAGTCGTTTTTCGCCCTGTTTTATTTATTTTTTCTGTTTTGCAGAAAGCAGGATATAATGATGTGTGAGGAGGGAAAATAAACAACAACAACAAGCCCAATAATACATTATATTGAGTCAGTAAAAGGCCTAAGCTGGCTCTCAAAGAGCACTTTTACAACAAGTGCTTTCTAAAACGTCCCTCAAAATTAGAACGTTTCCATGTGGTAAAGAAGAAACACACACACACACACACACCACACACACACACAACATATACACATATACACACACTCATATACACACAGTGGGTAATACTGATTAAAACAGGTTTACAGAGCTTGGGTGTGTAAGTGCATATTTTTTGCAATCAGAGGAAGACGTTTCAGTGGTGCCTTGACCTTCAAGTTTCTTGAACTTCTTTCATTATTATTATTATTATTATTTATTTTATTTTTTTTGCAGCTCAGGGTAAAAAAAAAAAAAAAACAAAAACAAAGGAAAAAACGCTTTTTTCCCCCCTCGTCGCAGTCTTATATCTCCCAGTCATGTTTTTTTGTGTCGAGTGTTAACACATCCGAAACACCCTTTTTTTTTTTCTGCACGCCTACAAAACCGGACCGGTTTTAACACAGAAATCTAGATTTAGTAATCCGACTTGTTTTGTTTATTTCAAATCCGTATCAGACGTCCGTATCAAACTTGTCGTCAACCGTAATGCAAATGGATGCATTTTTTTTCCAGCCGAGGAACCACCGTTCTACAGGAACCACCGTTTCTTGTGTCTTCTGATCCTTTAACGCTGTTGTACACGGGGGTGTTAGTCAGATAAAAAAAAAAAAAAAAAAAAAAAACAAAAAAAAAACAACAACAACTTTCCTGGTGGGATCTCCATCCACATACATTCACTATGTAAGAAAAGGCATTAAAATGTCCGCTGGCCTTTTTATTGTTTGTTTTACGAGGAGGACGCGATGTTGACCGAGGTCACGACCGTCTCCCTGGGCGAGTACTCGGGTTCCTCCTTGTTGGGGTGCGAGGAATTGTCCGATTTGCTCCGGCTGAACTCGGCCCCGATGATGGGCCTGGAGAACTTGCCAGCGGGCTGGGCGCAGGCGCTGCACAGCAGCATCTTGAGGAAGGCCCTGCGCATCTCGTTGCTGGTGAGCGTGTAGATGAGAGGGTTCATGGCCGAGTTCAGCACGGCCAGAGCCAGGAACCACTCGGCCTTGTAGAGGACGGGGCAGCTGCGGATCTCGCACGCGACGTCCAGGAGGAGCAAGATGAACAGCGGCGCCCAGCAGGCGATGAAGCAGCTGAGGACGATGATGACGGTCTTGAGCAGGGCCATGGACTTCTCCGAGCTCTTGTTGCCGCCCCCGCGGCCGTTGCGGAAGACCAGCTTGCGGCTCCGCGTGCGCACCAGCGCGTAAATGCGGGCGTAGAGCACCACGATGGCCATGAGGATCACGCTGAACACGGTGGTGCAGAACAGGATGTAGGCCTTGTGGTAGAGCGGCAGGACGGTGGAGCAGTTCTTCATGCTGTCGATGCAGTTCCAGCCCATGACGGGCAGTCCGCCGAGGATGGCGGCGATGAACCAGACGGTGCTGATCAGCATGAAGACGCGGCACGTGTTCCCGCTGTTGTGGAGCTTCATCTTGAGCATCGTGAGGTGGCGCTCGATCGCGATGGCCAGGAGGCTGAAGACGGACGCCGCCAGCGCCACAAACATGCTCCCCTCGCGGAAGAACCACTGCGTGGGACTCAGCTTGCTCGTGTTCGCTCCGGAGAGCAGGATGTTGGCCGTATACGCCACGCCGGCCAGCAAGTCCGAAAGCGCCAAGTTCCCGATGAAATAGTACATGGGCTTGTGGAACTTTTTGGTCCGCCAAATAGTGAGAAGCACCAACACGTTCTCCAAAATAATGAAGCAGCAGACGATGATGAACAGCACCGAGTCGACCTTGAGGCCGGGGTCGTCTTCCACCGTGCGGAATTTCCCCGTAAAGTTGTAGTGCTTCGCTATGAGGTTAGAGTTCACCGAATTTGCCATGGTCCCGGTCCCGGCGCTGCAGTCCACCCTATAGTCCACTAAGGGGCTCTGGAGTACCAGTGTAGCTCAGTATCCGTTATTCCTTATGATGTAATGCCATGAAGCGCTTCTCAAGTCAGGTCAAAATCCTTAACTGGGATTACTGGGAATGGAGGATCCAAATCCAAAAACGGCATCATGGAATAAAACTGAAAGGAAAACGACAAACACATGAATTCATTATTTCACCTTCATTAAGCAGGTGTTTGAGTTAAAAAAATAGGGAAATTTGTAGGGAAAAAAAAGTCCAAGAAAAACAGAAATAACAATGTTTATACAAATCAATGCATTTCATCCAAAAAAAATCGTCCCTGATTAAAGACATAAAATTATCTGCTAGATGTTTGGCCAGATGTTTGATTAAAAATAAGCATATATACATACATATATCCTTTTTTTTTAATATACATACTTTTTTTAAACTTTAATTTATCCATTAGCTCTTTTTTTCAACGTCAATCAATCCGTCTAAAGAATTCCTACGGACTGCATTTGGACCACAAACTGATTAAATAATGAAAGAACTCTTTTCAAATCATTTTTAACGATGAAAATAATTAAGTAAATAAAAGCGCAGGTAAATTCTAACTAAAAGCTATTTAGTTAGTTATTATTTATTTATTTTCTCTTTAGGTTAAAACTTAACGTGAAAGTTGAAATGATCTAGAAAACAATTGCAGTAAACGAGGTTTAAACAGAGAGAGTTTTTGTATCTGCAAATAAATAAATAAACACACACTTTTCGTATAAAAGTAGCAGAAATAAAGTCTCACCTGCAACCCGAATGAAGTGCGGCGCTCCGTCTCCCGCTAGATTGAGAGCCTGCGCTACTGACTGCGAGGTGGTCAAGCAAAGCCACGCCCACCGGACTGTTCGTCTCCTCCCCCCGTGACAGTCTCTCTTTTTTATTTTATATATACACACACACACACACACACACACACACACACACACACATTATTAATATTAGTAATATTAGTAATAATAATAATACAATATATACAACCATTAAATAAATAAATAAATATTGATGCAATTATGAATATAAAAAAAAAAGACCAAATGGAAAATAGCGGTTTATGAGAATTTGAACAGTTCCTGTTAGTTTACAGAGGTATCTATCTATCTATCTATCTATCTATCTATCTATCTATCTATCTATCGATAGACAGATAATTAACCAAATATATAGAAAGGAACCAAATATAATATATATATATATATATATATATATATATATAATCTATATATTATATATATCTATATATATATATATATGAAAAATTAGTAGTTTGCAAAATATGGCAAAGGCTGTGATTTATACCAGAAACAAAACAGTTGTCAAAATGTGTTAGCAAAGGTCCCATGATTCTCATTTAATCATTCGATCACCACATCGTACTGTATGTGGGTTTCTTTCCCAAACTCTTGCCACAGTGTCGGGGCAAACAATTGTCTCAAATGCCTTTTGTGGAACTAAAAAGCCAAACCCAAACATGTTCCAGCATGACTGCGCTTTTCTGTATCAATCAAAAGTCCATAATGACATTGTTGGAAGAACTGGAGTGGCCAGAAAAATATAAAGCTCTGAATAAATAACTGCAATTGATAGCAGTGACTTTTCCCATTACAATATGCATAAAAAAAAAAAAAAAAAAATTATAATATATATATATATATATATATATATATATATATTATATATATAGATAGATATTACTGTGCAATGTGGTGTTTAGAAGAAGTAGAAGTAGTGGAAGTGACGTGCCCCCCACGCCCCCCCCCCCCCCCCACAGAGCCCTGATCTCTACATCATGGAGTGTGTGTGTGATTACCATGAAGAGACAGAAGGATGTGAGAACGTCGAACGTCTCCATCCACAGAAGATCTGTGTTTACTTCTCCAACAACAGACCAGCCGAGTTCCTTCATAAACACTGTGTGTAAGTGTACCTAGAAGTGTTACTACTTACTGCTGTTTTGAAGGTAAAGTGTGTTCACAACAAATATTGATTTCATTTCCATTTTCTCTTTTCTTCATTCACTGCATTTCATTTATTGATGAAAGTAAATGAATTAACATTTCCATTTTTGAAAGCATTCTTTCGTTTACAGCATTTTTTTCACACCCCCTAAAAACTTTTGTACAATACTATATATATATATATATTATATATATATATATATATATATATATATATATATATATATATATATATATATATATATATATATGCCTGTGACTATAAATGCATACTTTAAATGCATACAACACTTCAGAATAATACCTAAACGAGAACGATTTTTAAACATGCGGGGGGAAAGAGGCCATATTTTCTTAGCACTGGGAAAAACAATCGTTTCAGGAAAACGCTGGAATTTTCCTTTAATTGTAATCCTTTTTGTTCCTTCCTCTGGGAATGCACCAGCTGTGAGGGGACCCCCAAGTCCAAGAAAAAAAAAAAAGCATGAGGTCTACTCCATGTCTACTCCATCTCGAACCCCACTCCCCCCCCCCACCCACCCACCGTATTCACATTAATCACACATCCCCTCACAATCCTGATTACCTCTCCATGCCAAGGGCAGATACACCACGGTGAGCCTGGTAGATAAGGAGGGTTATTTGTGGGTGTGTGTGTATTTTGGGGGAAGGGGGGGGGTCAGGGGGGGTCAGGACGCACGTTGGTGGTGGATATATTAAAGAAGATAACACCCTCGGGCACATCTTCACGGTTGACTCGAATGATTGTGCTGATTGGTTTTTTTGTTTGCAATTAAGGATAATCTTTTGCTTTTGATTAATCCATGCTATTCCATGTCTGAACGAAACAAATGGACTAGTAACCCAAATCCATGCCATCTGCTCGTGACCAAACATGCTACTGAACAAAACATTCATTAGCTACTTATTAGACACACTTTTGCATTTTGTATATATATAATATATATACTATATATATATATATATATATATATATATATATATATATATATAACTCTCTGATTGAGAAAAAACATACTGGTGATACTGGTGAGTATTGTTTGGTCATCCTCACTTCAATTAATTTTTATGATTTATGTGTACTTTTAATCATTCACATCTCAGAGCAGCATTATAGCGATAATGCAGTTATAAATGCCGCTAATATGCCACTTATGAGTGAGCCAACAGTGGCAAGGGAAAACTCCTATATATATATATATATATATATATATATATATATATATATATATATATATATATATATATATATATATATATATATTTTTATATAATTAGTTATAAAAAAAGATACCCATTTTTTAAAATAAATGTTTAATAAAAACTTTTATTAT
>JACRUU010000023.1:5247443-5249943 GCA_030449085.1 Kryptopterus vitreolus
CATACATCACAGACAGCACGGCAAGCACAGCAGGAAGACAGAAAAGACAAACGAACATACACAAAAGGCACTCACAGACAATCACTTCACATCACACATCACCTCACCACACAGGACTCACCACAGACCGCAGACCGACCTACATCACTTCACACATCACGCACTCACAGCAGGCTACATCACTCATCTACATCACTCACTCACCTACATACGGCACCGATCACTCACCTCATCTACATCACTTCATCACTCACATTCACCTACATCACTACAGACAGTCACATCACACCTACAGGCACAGCATTCACATCACATCACCTACATCACTTCACTCACCCACATTCAGCTACATCACTTCACCTACACCACATCACACTCACACCAGGCATCACATCACCACGGCTACATCACTCACACCGATCACCTACATCACTTCATCACATCACGGCATACATCACTTCATCTACATCACTTCATCACATCACTTCATCTACATCACTTCACATACATCACTTCATCACATCACTTCACCACTACATCACTTCATCACTCACTTCACCTACATCACTTCACCTACATCACTTCACCTACATCACTTCATCTACATCACTTCACCTACATCACATCACCTACATCACTTCACCTACATCACTTCACCTACATCACTTCACCTACACATCACATCACCTACACATCACACCAAGCACCTACACATCACATCACCTCACCTCACTTCACCTACATCACTTCATCACTACATCACTTCACCTCACATCACATCACCTACATATCACTTCACCACCTACATCACTTCATCTACATCACTACATCACATTCACCTACATCACCTACATCACTTTATCTACATCACATCACCTACATCACTTCACCTACATCACTTCACCTACATCACTTCACCTACATCACTTCATCTACATCACTTCACCTACATCACTTCACCTACATCACATCACCTACATCACTTCACCTACATCACTTCACCTACATCACTTCAACATCACTTCACCCACATCACTTCACCCACATCACTTCACCTACATCACTTCACCCACATCACTTCACCTACATCACTTCACCTACATCACTTCACCTACATCACTTCAAGTATATCACTTCACCTACATCACTTCATCTACATCACTTCACCTATATCACTTCACCTACATCACTTCACCTACATCACTTCACCTACATCACTTCACCTACATCACATCACCTATATCACTTCACCTACACCCCTATGGATTAACGAATGTCACACCATACCATAACATCTCATGAGTGTGATTACTGTAGCTACCATAATCATAACCTCCCAGAGTGTGATTATTGTAGTTACCATAATCATAACCTCCCAGAGTGTGATTACTGTAATTACCATAACCATATAACCATAACCTCCCAGAGTTTGATTACTGTAGTTACCATAACCATAATATCTCAGAGTGTGATTACTGTAGCTACCATAATTATAATATCCCAGAGTGTGATTACTGTAGTTACCATAACCATAACATCTCAGAGTGTGATTATTGTAGTAACCATAATCATAACATCTCAGAGTGTGATTACTGTAGTTACCATAATCATAACCTCCCACAGTGTGATTACTGTAGTAACCATAACATCTCAGTGTGATTACTGCAGTAACCGCAACATCTCAGTGTGTGATTACTGTAGTAACCATAACATCTCAGTGTGTGATTACTGTAGTAACCATAACATCTCAGTGTGTTATTACTGTAGTAACCATAAAATCTCAGTGTGTTATTACTGATTACTGTAGTAACCCTAACATCTCAGTGTGTGATTACTGTAGTAACCATAACATCTCAGTGTGTTATTACTGTAGTAACCATAAAATCTCAGTGTGTTATTACTGTAGTAACCATAACATCTCAGTGTGTTATTACTGTAGTAACCATAAAATCTCAGTGTGTTATTACTGTAGTAATCATAAGATCTCAGTGTGTGATTACTGTAGTAACCATAACATCTCAGTGTGTGATTACTGTAGTAACCATAACATCTCAGTGTTATATAGTGAAATGTTCCGATTGGTAGCAATCATTCGACATGTTTCACTCAGAGTGTGGACATTATGACTCCCTCGTCTTAAGCGGTTGCTCATAGACGACATTCTCAGGATAATTATGTGCTAATGTGCCCTAAATGTTTGTTACTCATTCTCAGAAAGCTTGGGAATCTTGTTAAGTGCTTTGGGTAGGAAAAAAAAAACGATGCCTTTTGGGAAAATGTGTCCACAGCTGGTGTTGATTGGTGCAGAGGAATTTCACACAGCAAGTGACTGCATGATCATGTGACCGGTGGGTCTGGGCATTTATCGAGAGCGCATTACAACCAGACCCTTGAGGTAAAAGCAACGCCTTTATTACGTGTGAAATTGTGACCTGTACACGGCATTAGTGCGCTGCATTTACTGGTTATAGTGATGCGTAAAACACTCTCAGCTCCTCCT
>JACRUU010000023.1:5254943-5344943 GCA_030449085.1 Kryptopterus vitreolus
ATGCCTTCTGCAACATGGGATTTTGAAAAGTGTATGATTTGGTATGGAAATCCTCAGTCTGTTTATCACACTCTACTACCAAAAGAACAAAATCACCCTTTAATTGTTTGCAATGGAACGTTAGTGCCACGTTGTTGTTGTTGTTGTTGTTGGTTTTAGCCTTGGACGCGCCGCGCTTTAACCGATTGTCTTATTTCCTCCTGGAGATTGCGCGTTAATCCCTGTGGTAGGTCTGTGAGAGTTTCCCAAATTACCCGAGTGGGCGGCGACGGGGAGTACCTTTCTTCTCACCACTAACATATATCTTATTAAGGTAAAGAGAGATCAAATCTGACCCGACGTCAAGCCTTGATTTGTAAAGTTGGAGCTCGTTTACAACAAACTTAATGCCCCTCAAATGTATAGGATGTGGGACACGGTGGTTTAGTGGTTAGCACGTTCGCCTCACACCGCCAGGGTCCGGGTTCGATTCCCATCTCGGCCATGTGCGTGTGGAGTTTGCATGTTCTCCCCGTGCCTCAGGGGTTTTTCAGTTTTTCTCCGGGTTCTCCGGTTTCCTCCCGGTCCAAAAAAACATGCACGGTAGGTTGATTGGCACCTTGGAAAATTGTGTCCCTAGTGTATGAATGTGTGTGTGTGAATGTGTCAGTGTGTGTGTGCCCTGTGATGGGTTGGCATTCCATCCATGGTGTATCCTACCCTAATACCCATAGACGCCTGAGATAGGCACAGACTCCCCGTGACCCGAGGGAAGATCGGATAAAGTGGTAGAAGATGAATGAATGAATGAATGTATAGGATGCGTTTGGATGTTGGGAGCATTTTCCCTTCACTTGTTCCCGGAGATCCACAGAGATTACACATGTTGTGGTGGAATACTGTCGCTATAGAGCTTTACTGACTTTACTAACACTCACGTAGCTTAGTCAGCACAAATGTCTAAGCTGGGATGGGAAGGTTACTTTGGAAATGTAATAGGTTACAGATTACAGTATTTAATAAGTAGTATACGTTTTTTTCAATTACTTTATAAAAGTAAAGTAACTGATTACATTTGGTTACTGTTTTGATTCTTTTCATTTGTCCACTAGGTGGCGCTCTAGGTGGAATTGAGCTGCATTAGAATCAGATTGTTGGGGGGGGGGTTTTGTTGGGGTATTGGGCGGTGGACTTTGGGATTTGTAATCTTCAACATTTTCGAAAGCAACTGTAATTTAATTAAACAGGTTTTTTTATGCGGATTAACGTTACGTTTATTTTGTAATTAAATTACGTAACGCTGTTACATGTAACGTCCCCAACACTGCCTACTGCATGGGTGTGGACAAATAAAGGCTATTCTTCTATTCTGTATGTATATATATATATATATATATATATATATATATATATATATATATATATATATATATATTCATTCATTCATTCATTCATCTTCTACCGCTTTTTATCCGATCTTCCATCGGGTCACGTGGAGTCTGTGCCTATCTCAGGCGTCTATGGGCATTAAGGCAGGATACACCCTGGATGGAATGCCAACCCATCGCAGGGCACATATATATATATATATATTAATTTTTTAAAATTATTTTTTTATAACATACAGAATAGAGGTTAAGGTGGTTAAGGTGTTGGCCTCTGGACCAGAACCCCACCACCAACCACCAAGCTAGCCACTAGTGGGCCCTTGAGCAAGGCCCTTAACCCTCAAATGCTCAGTTGTAAGTCACTCTGGATAAGGGCATCTGCCAAATAAATGCTATATATATATATATATATATATATATATATATTATATATATATATATATATATATATATATATATATATATATTTTTTTTTTTTTTTTTTTCCACTGTAGATTTTATTTTTTTTACGCCATGCAATGATTTCTTTCAGAAATGTTTTAATAATAACATGTACTCTGTATGATGATATATTTACACTTTTAACATGTTTTCTACGTTCCATTCTGAATAAAATGTTGTACAAGATTTGTAAAGGATTGCATTCTGTTTTCTAATGCATGTTACATCCCAGGGGTCCCCAAACTTTACCACTCAAAGAGCCGTTTGTATATATACTATGATGGTGTTTCAATTCCTGATGTGTCCATCCTGATTAGAAAACATTCCTCTTCATCCGATAAACCAGCTTTTTCATTCTCCACCACTGAGGTCACGTGTTTAAGGGGAAATCCTACCAGTTTACATCTCGCAATAAACACACACAGCTTAGTAAACTGCGGACAACCCAAACATCTTGCCCTTGAACGAGACACGTGAATTCCTATTACTGCATTAATGATGGAAGGAATGCGTCTCGTTTTCCCGACCCTCGTTCTCGTAGCAGGTCTCTGTGGTGGTCGGGACCAGACAGCACCGCATTAATCTGCCTGGAACCGGTTTATCCTTTCGGGTTACTCAGAGCCCTGTCCGCAGGAAGGTTGTTGACGTCTCGGGGACACGTCCCTGAACCAAGACGGAATGGAAAATGTGAGGAAATGTGGTAACCGCTTTCCTGAGAATCCCCCCCCCCCTCCAAAAAAAACCCATCACAATAGTGCTCAAAATGTAAATCCTATCAAGACGATTGCGTATTGGGAGAATATATTGGGTTTGGACGAGGTGCAGCTAAAATCCAGACTGTGGAAATACCAGTCCAAATGGGAGGCATCAGTGTAATTTACCCCCGAATACCAGTTTAATCTTAATGTTTGTTGTTTTTTTTTGTACTCGGAATCATTAAGCATTAAGAGGCATCCCGAAAATTTCCATTTCAGGAAAATGTATCTGCTCCACCATGTGTGTGTGTGTGTGTGTGTGTGGAGTTTGCATATTCTCCCCGTGTGTCTCGGGGGGGGGGGGGGGTTTCTCCGGGTTCTCTGGTTTTCTCCCCGGCCCATGCACAGTAGGTTGATTGGCACCTTGGGAAATTGTCCCTAGTGTATAAATATGTCTGTGAATGTGTTGTGTGTGTGTGTGTGTGTGTGTGTGTGTGTGTCCTGTGATGGGTTGGGCATTCCATCCAGGATGTATCCTGCCCATAGACGCCTGATATAGGCACAGACTCCCCGTGACCCGAGGGAAGATCGGATAAAGCGGTAGAAGATGGATGAAAGAATGTAGCTGAGTTTATGTCGGCTGCTGAGATGCACTGCTAGAGCTTTTAATTTCTATAATATAATTGCATTCTGAATCCTAAATTACGTAGAGTCCGTTTAAGACGGCCATCTTGAGCATTCGCGGCCGAATTATGCATTAGCCAGTATTTATTTATTAAATCTAATGAGCGTTCTCAAGCCATAATTACAAAAGCAGAAGCTCATTAATAATGTGCGATATGTTGTGATAAACTTCATTAGATGACAGTCAGAGAAAATGAGTGCTTCTTAACACCTATATTGCTTATGCATGAACGCATTGTGATTTGCATATTTTCAACAAGGGCCTTATTAAAATATGAATACAATGTTTTAGAAAATCGTCCCGGGCTTTGTTGAAAGTTAATAATGTCATCAGTCTCTTTCTTTAAAAAGAAAAGACATATGAAATGTGTGAAACAGGCATAAATCATCCATACAAAAGTCAACTATCACTCCAGTGCACTGGTAGGAAGACAAACATGCGAAGACCCCTGAGATATTTTGTGAATGGCACAGAGCCACGTCTGCAGGAAAGTCTCTTTGACCCGATGATGTGTTGAAGTCTCTCCCAGTACATCTTCATTTTCCTTTCAATAATCAGGCGCATGTCTGCAAAATGGCAAATTGAAAAAGTTTCTCTAATCAGAGGTGGAAAGAGTAATAAACTTTTCTACCCAAGTAAAAGTATTGTTACTTCAAGTAAAGTTAGCAGTCTAAAAAATTAGTCAAGTAGAAGTAAAAAGTGTGGGGCACGGTGGTTTAGTGGTTAGCACGTTCGCCTCACACCTCCAGGGTCCGGGTTCGATTCCCGTCTCGGCCATGTGTGGGTGGAGTTTGCATGTTCTCCCCGTGCCTCAGGGGGTTTTTCTCCGGGTTCTCCGGTTTCCTCCCCCGGTCCAAAAACATGCACAGGTAGGTTGATTGGCACCTTGGAAAATTGTCCCTAGTGTATGAATGTGTGTGTGTGTGTGTGTGTGTGTGGCCTGCTGATGGGTTGGCATTCCATCCAGGGTGTATCCTGCCTTAATGCCCATAGACGCCTGAGATAGGCACAGACTCCCCGTGACCCGAGGGAAGATCGGATAAAGCGGTAGAAGATGAATGAATATTCTATATGATTATATTTTATATGATAATATTATTATCAGTAGTAGCACTATTTGTAATCTTTAACATTTTCACAAGTAACTGTAATTTAACGCCACATTTTGTCTCACTGACTGTACATTTATTTTGCAATTAAATTACGTTACCAATTAATTATTAAATTAATGAACTAGTAAATAAATGACTGCTGAAGAGAAACCAAATTGCGTATCAATAACGATAAGACTTTAAACAAGCGTTGTATTTCTCAGATAAGCGTTTCTAAAAATGCACATGCAAACAACATTCACTTTCCAAACGCATATAAAAACCGGGATTATAGATCGAGGAGAACATTAGCAGGATGCTGGAATATTTTAGCAGATGTCTGCCTCTATTAATACTCGCTCTCCAGGAGGGTTTAGGAGCGAGAATAAAAGAAAAGCAAAATATGGGAAAGGACTTCATCAGATGACGGGGGTCAGGCGGCGTGATGGGGGTGTACACGCGTGTCCTGAGATTTGCCGAGGCTTTGATGTTATGTGTGTGTGTGTGTGTGTGTGTGTTTGTGTGTCTGATATGGACCGTTAATAGTGTTCCAATCCAGGGGGCGGGACTGCATGGGCCTGGGCGGTGTTTTCGGAAACGCACTGGAGCATGCGGTGAAAATTTCAATAGGGGATTTCGGTGGAGTGCAGCCGGACCTGACCAGGAGGAGCCCCAGCAATCTGCTAATGAGCCATCGTCAGGATATGAGCTGGAAACCCCACGGGTGTGGGGGGGGGTGGCGCATTAAAGGCATCCATCGCATTAATGCGCATCCATCGGGCTTCTGTTAAACCACATGACATCTGAGTCATCCTCTACATCCATTGTTTCCTCCCCGTGAGTCTACGGCGAAGACACATAGCGAAAACGAAAACTCCCCGGCGTCCTTGGGCGGGTTGTGACCAATCCACAGGCCAAACGGTGGCCTTGGATTCGAAGGAAGTATAATTATGAGTGCAAATGACCATTTCCTGGAGGCCTCAGAAGGAAGGAGGAGGGGAGGGGTTTCTGGAAGGGGGGGGGAGATGTTAGAGATATAGAGGACTTTATCCTCGGAGAAATAAAGCCTCACTTCCTCTGGTCATGATGTCACTTTGGGAAGCCGATGGAAACTCGCTTCAGACACCGTGGACATTATGTCATTGAGGAATAATGAGTCACAGCGTCTATTGTTTTCTCCATACGGAGGCATTTTGGAATGACAAATAAAAAGAAACATGAAAGAGCGTTAGGAACAATAGAGGCACTGTTTATTTAACGGACTTCTGTGCAGACAAAGCAACAAAGCAAGGTGTGGCAAGGTTCACGCCATAAAACCTCTTACCCTGGCATCAATATACGTCATTTTCTGCCATCGGATGTTTTGCCGTTAATTTTAACGCAGACGTTATGTGTCACGTATACATTCCAGCACAGTGAAATTCTTTCTTCGAATATCCCAGTCAGGGTTAAGGGCCTTGCTCAGGGGCCCAAGAGCTTGGCGATATCCCGGAAACCCGAACCGCCAACCTTCCGATCAGTAGCCCAGCGCCTTAAACCACTGAGCTGCACTCCCTCCCTGGCTTACTCACTATCACTTTGTACCATTTGTAGCAGTGGTTAAGATGTCGGACTTGTCACCAGATGGTTGTAAGTTCGAAATCCCAGCACCACTAAGCTGCCACAGCCTGGCCCTCAAATGCTCAGTGCGACGGAAATAAACTAGCTAAGGACTAGTTAACGGACATCTGGTTTGGAAGCTGCGGGTCAGAGCGCAGGGTCAGCCATGATACGGCGCCCCCTGGAGCACAGAGTGTTAAGGGCCTTGCTAAAGGACCCAAGAGTGCCAACTTGACGATAGCGTCGCTCGAACCCCCCGACCTTCTGATCAGCAGCCCAGTGCCTTAAACCACTGAGCTCCATTGAATTTAGGAACCGATTCATTCAATTCATTCGATTCATTCGGTTCACTTTGCATTTGGTGAATTGATAAAAATAAATAATCATTATTTATATATCTGAAAGCATTCTTTTTGTTTACAGCATCTTTGTTTGTAGCACCGGCCTAAAACTCTTGCGCAGGTACTGCAGGAGAAAATCAAGCCTTTTGCGGTGTGGTATTTTATAGGAAAACGATTTCCGAGTAATTCCGCTTCGTTCCGTTACAGCATGACGCAGCGCTTTGTCGCTTACATAATTTCCAAGAAAACAAAAACCATAACCAAAAGCCACCTGGAAAATGTGTTGAAATGAAGGATGGGTAGGAAGGATGTGAGTGCAAAAGGTGTGAAACAGAGAGAGAGAGAGAGAGAGACCAATAAAATGAGTGAGAGAGAGAGAGAGAGAGAGAGTGAGAGAGAGAGAGAAAGTAGAAAGGGGAAACCCTGGAACAGAGCAGGCTCAGTGTTCATGGCCAGCATGGGATCCCCGTCCAATGGCTGCCAGGCTTCTGCTGGGAAAGAGAGCCATGTGAAAGAATGCAAAAAGGAAGGAAAAACCTCAAGCTGTGTGAAATCCCCAGTTAAAAGAATGTGTTAATGACCCAAGGGGGCGCAGGCCAGATTGAAAAATGGACAGTGTGACGTCTCTGTGTGTGTGTGTGTGTGTGTGTGTGTGTGTGCATTTTCTATGTGTGAGTACTTGTGAATGTACTGAACTGTGCATTTGTGTGTGTGTGTGTGTGTGTGTGTGTATGTAATGTACTGCATTCTCTCTCTCTCTTTCTTTCTCTGTGTGTGTTTCTTTTCTCTAGCACAACGTTTGGCCAATGCCCAAGTGCTGAACAGGAGCCAAAAAAGTGTCTCACACACGTCTGTAGATCAAACCGTGTTAAGATTACACATTATAACCCATTCTGCACATTCACTATTTTTATTATATCAATACATAGTCAGCATCGGAGCGTTTTTTAGATTTTAATTCATTTGCCGTACGATTTCATTCAACAAACATGAAACCATCTGGTCTCTAATCCGGTATCCACTAACCGACAAAGTCTTTACAGCATGGTTTCCTTCAGCTTTAATGGTTATAGAAACATTCCTTCATTCATCTTCTACCGCTTTATCCGATCTTCCCTCGGGTCACGGGGAGTCTGTGCCTATCTCAGGCGTCTATGGGCATTAAGGCAGGATACACCCGGGATGGAATGCCAACCCATCACAGGGCACATACTCACACACACATACATTCACACACACATTCATACACTAGGGACAATTTTCCAAGGTGCCAATCAAACTACCGTGCATGTTTTTTGCACCCGGAGGAAACCAGAGTACCCCCGGAGGAAAACACACCGAGGCACGGGAGAGAACATGCAAACTCCACACACACACACATGGCGGAGGCGAGAATGGAACCCCCGCCTTTTGGAGGCAAATGTGCCCCATAGGTTATAGAAACATCTGGGATATAATTCCAAAATTCTATAATCTGTGTAATGGAATTACATTCGTTTTCTCTAGACGTTTCCCAGAGTATAGCATGCACACTCTGGGAAACATCAAGAGTAAAAGAATGTAGTAAACCGCTATACATGTTGCCATAAAAGAGAAGAAGTAGTGAAGAATAAACATTCACAGAGGATCCGAGGGGATTGAACAAAAATCAGCTTGTTTGCTGCGTATGGCGTTTTATAGTCATTTCAAGCAGAAAATAAAGAATACACTGTTCTCTAACCTTTACCTGCAACCGTATTCAATGTGTGGTAATAAACATCTAATAAAAAAATCGACTCGCAGTATAGGGAGGGGGTAGTTATAGGGAGGGGGAGTAGCTCAGTGGTCTAAGGCACTAAGGCACTGGGCTGCTGTTCGGAAGATCCGGGTTCGAGCCCCAGGTATGGCCAAGCTGCCGCCGTTGGGTCCTTGAGCAAAGACCCTTAACCCTCTGCGCTCCAGGGGGCGCCGTATTATTGCCGAACCCTGCGCTCTGACCCCAGATACCAACAACAAGCTGGGATAATGCGAAGAACAAAATTTCACTGTGCTGTAATGTATATGTGACCAATAAAGGCTCTTCTATTGTATCAATTTAAATAACACACAATAGTATGGAGAGGCACGGTTGGCTTATTGGTTAGCACGTTCGCCTCACACCGCCAGGGTCCGGGTTCGATTCCCGCCTCGGCCATGTGTGTGTGGAGTTTGCATGTTCTCCCCGTGCCTCAGGGGGTTTTTCTCCAGGTTTTCCGGTTTTCCTCCCGGTCCAAAAACATGCACGTACAAAACACAAGTAGTTCTAGCCACATAAAGTGCATTGTGTGCAACCCGGTGTAAACAGCGCAAAACAAAACAATATAGAACGAACAACACGAGACAGGCCAAATACACAAACACAAAATAACAGCGACCCGTAACATATACATACACTATATATATATCTATATATATATATATATATATATATATAGATATATATATATATCTATATATATATATATATATATATATATATATATATATAACATATATATATACATATATATATATCATTCATCTTACTACCTATACAAAAAGTACAACTTCACAATCTTACAACACCGTTTTAAAATAATCCGATCTTCCCTCGGGTCACAGGGGAGTCTGTGTCTATCTCAGGCGTCTATGGGCATTAAGGCAGGATACACACCCTGGATGGAATGCCAACCCATCACAGGACACACACACACTCACACACACACACACACACACATTCATACACTAGGGACAATTTTCCAAGGTGCAAATCAATCAACCTACCGTGCATGTTTTTTTGGACCGGGGGAGGAAACCGGAGAACCCGGAGAAAAAAAACCCCCCTGAGGCACGGGGAAGAACATGCAAACTCCACACACACACATGGCCGAGATGGGAATCGAACCCGGACCCTGGCGGTGTGAGGCGAACGTGCTAACCACTAAACCACCGTGACCCCATTAGTATATAATTCATATAATATTAGTGCATTGGTGTAGCGCATATATATATATATATATATATATATATATATATAAATGGACAATTGTTGGTACCCTTTGGTCAATGAAAGACACAGTGACAATGGTCAAATCACAATGGTCACAAAAGTAACTTTAATCTGAAAAAGTAAATAAAAATTCTATAAATGTTAACCAATGAAAGTCAGACATTGTTTTTTCAACCATGCTTCAACAGAATTATGTAAAAAAATAAACTCATGAAACAGGCATGGACAAAAATGATGGTACCCCTAGAAAACACAGAAAATAATGTGAACACAGAAAATATTGGGACATGTTAAGGTTGAAGGTGTTAATTGAAGGTGTGTCCACTAATTAGCATCACAGGTGTCTACAACCTTGTAATCAGCCATTGGGCCTATATATATGGCTCCAGGTAATCACTGTGTTGTTTGGTGATATGGTGTGTACCACACTCGACATGGACCAGAGGAAGCAAAGGAAAGAGCTGTCTCAAGAGATCAGAAAGAAAATTATAGACAAGCATGTTAAAGGTAAAGGCTATAAGACCATCTCCAAGCAACTAGATGTTCCTGTGAGTACAGTTGCACATATTATTCAGAAGTTAAGATCCATGGGACTGTAGCCAACCTCCCTGGACGTGGCCGCAGGAGGAAAATTGATGACAAATCTAAGAGACGGAATCCGGTAACAAAAGAGCCTAAAAAAGAGCCTAGAAAGACTTCTAAAGAGATTCAAGGTGAACTTCAAAGGAACCAAGGAACATCAGTTCAGATCGCACCATCGTCGTTTGTTTGAGCCAAAGTGGACTACATGGGAGACGACCAAGGATTGGGAGACGACCAAGGAGGACACAATTGAAAACGAATTGAAAAAAAGCGAATCATAAAAAAGCAAGACTGGAATATGCCAAACTACATGTTGACAAGCCACAAAGCTTCTGGGAGAATGTCCTGTGGACAGATGAGACAAAAATCGAAGTTTTTGCCAAGGCACATCAGCTGTATGTTCACAGACGAAAAAATGAAGCATATCAAGAAAAGAACACTGTCCCTACTGTGAAACTCTGTTATGTTCTGGCACAGGGTGTTTTGCGTCTGGCAAGGGTCTGTGCAGGGTACAATGAAATCAAGACTCAAGGAATTCTAGAGAGAAATGTACTAGCCAGTGTCAGAAAGCTTGGTCTCAGTCGCAGGTCATGGGTCTTGCAACAGGACAATGACCCAAAACACACAGCTAAAAACACCCAAGAATGGCTAAGAGGAAAAAATTGGACTATTCTAAAGTGGCCGTCTATGAGCCCTGACCTCAATCCTATTGAGCATCTTTGGAAGGAGCTGAAACATGCAAGGATCTGAAAAAGGCACCCTTCAAACCGGACCGGACACAACTGGAGCAGTTTGCTCATGAGGAGTGGGCCAAAATACCTGCTGAGAGGTGCAGATGTCTCATTGACAGTTACAGGAAGCGTTTGATTGCAGTGATTGCCTCAAAAGGTTGCGCAACAAATTTAAGTTAGGGGTACCATCATTTTGTCCATGCCTTAAGTTAGGGGTCATGAGTTTATGATTTTTACATAATTCTGTTGAAGCATGGTTGCAATGTCTGACTTTCATTGGTTAACATTTATAGAATTTTTATTTATTATTACTTTTGTCAGATTAAAGTTATTTCTGTGACCATTGTGACTTTTTCTTTCATTGACCAAAGGGTACCAACAATTTTGTCCACGTCTGTATATATATATATATATATTCAGTGCAATATACAAATGGGATACACTTTTAGAAATAATAAAATGTAAACAGTAGTGACAGGGCTGTGACACAAGTGCACAATAAAAGTATGAACAATAGAATGCTGTGTGAATAGAGTGTAAACAGGAGAATGAGTAAAGTTGTTTGTAAACCTCTTTTGTGTTTACTTGTTTGTAAACCTCTGTGCAAGGTTCCCGGGAAACGTCGTGTCAGTTCACTGTGTACTGCGTCTAGTAGAAATTTCCATAAAAGCTTCTCGACTGAAGTATTTTTTTATACTTCATATTTGTTATTTCCCACCTCTGCCACGGACCAACGACATCACTTCCTTTACTGTCTATGAAAACTTGGCAGCAGTTCTTGTGACCATCATGGCCACCAAAATAACGACCCGCTATCTCTTGAGGGCCAGACTGAAGGGATCCAGCAAGGCCATTTCGGTCTGGTCTGAGAACATGAGGTCACTGAGCAACTTTGCAGAGTGCAGACACTCAATAATTATGATGCATTCTCGAGCGTTTACAACGAAGATATCGATCAAGAAGTCTTTAGTGATGATTTAAACCTGTCTTAATGCTTTAACACAAAGCCTCTTTGCCTCAACACAAAGCCTCTTTTCTCTCTGTTTTTTTTTGGAGAATGCCTTGGTTAAATATAGCAATATTCCTTTTTTGTCATTTTCCGTTGGCGTATAACTCACTCCGAACAAGCCTTGAAGTTCAAAGGTCTTTAAGAGTTAGATCACTGTGGAGTCACATTGTAGGGTCACATTGCCATTATAGAGGCTGTGGTTCATTCATTCATCTTCTACCTACTTTAAAACCATCTTCGCTTTTCTATCTTCTCCCGATCTTCTATCCTCTACCCACCTAACCGCTTTATCCGATCTTCCCTCGGGTCACGGGGAGTCTGTGTCTATCTCAGGCGTCTATGGGCATTAAGGCAGGATACACCCTGGATGGAATACCAACCCATCGCAGGGCACACACACACATTCACACACACATTCATACACTAGGGACAATTTTTCCAAGGTGCCAATCAACCTACAGTGCATGTTTTTGGACCGGGAGGAAACCAGAGAACCCGGAGAAAAAACTCCTGAGGCACGGAGAGAACATGCAAACTCCACACACACATGGCCGAGACGGGAATCGAACCCGGACCCTGGCGGTGTGAGAGGCTGTGCTTTATTTATTTATTTATTTATTTTTATGGAATCTTGAGTTCTTAGAGTACAAAGCTTCCTTATGTCATTCTTATCAATCATTCTGTCGTCTTTGCCAAACACAAACACGAACATGTAGAGATTTTGGTGGGACATTTTTAATGATACGATAAAGGAATCGCACAAAAGGAAACAAAACCATCCAGTCGTGTGAACTAAGAAAGCAATAAATGGGTTAATGTTTGAGACGGTGACGTTTTTTAAGGAGATGTTTGTTTAACATTTATGGAAGGAGGGTCCGGTGTCAGAGATAACGCTGAAACATTTCCCACTGTTTTCTGGCGTCGGGTTTTACTTGCATGTTTCCGGCGTCGAGAGGCTTTTACGCTGTATTTTTAGTACATTTTAATATAGCAAAGACAAACTGGTGCGTTTCAGCAGAACTGAAATCTGATTGGCTGTCGCACGTTTGCTTAATCTGTGGTCGTTGAATTATTATTTGGACTAGTGGGCCCTTGAGCAAGGCCCTTACATGTTATTTGTTGAGTTGTAAGTCCCTCTGGTAAAAAAAAAATTGACTTGTCGGTATGGATGCACAAAAATTTGCCACTTTCTGTATGGATGAGACGATATAAACATGTAAAACCTGAAATAACACCAATGTACTAATATTATATGAATTATATACTAATGGGGTACAGTAGGTTTAGTGGATAGCACGTTCTCCTCACACTGCCAGGGCCAGGGTTCGATTCCAGTCTCGGCCATGTGTGTGTGGAGTTTGCATGGTCTCCCCGTGCCTCAGGGTTTTTTTTCTCCGGGTTCTCCGGTTTCCTCCCGGTCCAAAAACATGCACGGTAGGTTGATTGGCACCTTGAAAAATTGTCCCTAGTGTATGAATGTGTGTGTGTGTGTGCCCTGTGATGGGTTGGCATTCCATCCAGGGTGTATCCTGCCTTAATATCCATAGATGCCTGAGATAGGCACAGATTCCCCGTGACCCGAGGGAAGATCGGATAAAGCGGTAGAAGATGAATGAATGAATGAAAAGTCCATGTGAAATGAAAAATAAACGTTGAGGGCAACTTGAGGGCAAAATGCCTGCCCTCAAGTTAATCAAAGCAAATCTATTTGTAAAGCAATTCACTTATGTGGCACTATGAACCTGACATAACGCTTTATTCCTGTTATAGTTTTCATAGTAACCTTTTGAAAGCTGGGTAAATACATGCAATCCCCAAATCAATTTTCTTGTTTGGAAAATGGGTTCATGCTTCTGAAAGAACACACACACACACACACACACACACATTTTGTGTCTCACTCGGACAGGACACAGATTAGTCCCAAACCCAAGCACTCACATGATGTTCAGGTCTATTCTTCCTATCTGTGGGACGTCTTTAGTCTGTGTGCACATGTCATGCCATGGTAATCTCAAGGGACCTGAACTAGTGACCAGCCGGGTCTGTCTGTGTATAAAAAGAGGGGAGTTTATTTAACACACACACACACATACACACACACACACCACACTTGTCCAGTAGCCAGGACTCCGAAATAATATAAGACGTGAAATCGCTCTTGATCATCGTATTGTATAAACGTTCCTGAAGTCGACGCAGATCTCCCTAACTGATAAATGAAAAGCCTCTCAGGCCACGTGCTTATCAGCAGTAAGGGTCGGGACTCGGGAGAGATGTTATCCAAATGCGCAGAGGCGCCCTGGTGTTCATGGGAAAGCTTTTATCATCATTAAACAGATGTAAAACATGCATCATTTTAAAAGGCCCAGGAAAATGTGCTAACATTGTATACTCATGCATGTCTATGAAATATGTATGTGAGATATGCTGTTGTTATTTTATGGCCTGAGAAGAAAAACATAATGATGCTAATGGTCTTCTGTTGGAGGTCCTGTTGTCCGTTACGATGCACACGGACATTCACAGAGAGGTAAAATTCCATTCGTTGTTTTATTTGTAGAGTGCTTTGTCTCATTACATGTTTCCCGGTCGTTCGGGTGTCCGGGGTGGGGTGGGGGGGGGGGGAGGGGTTTACGCTTTCCAGTTTCCAAGAACATGCTGGCAAAAATGTATTTATATCATTTTAATATAGAAAGACAAACCTGTAAAGTTTCAGTTGAACGAGAGTCGAACTTGTTCCATGAATAGAAACGTGCCGCTATTTAGTCATGGTGCTTAACGAGGTAAAATGCCATAATGCATTTTTATTTGTAGAGCGCTTTCAACAACGGATTTTGTCTCAATGCAGATTTTCAAAGATAAAAAAGATAATAATTATAAGCAAGTTTGTTCCTTATAAATGGACATTTATCCCTAACGAGTGAGTGAGTGATGAATATAGCACTGAGAAATGATGGTGAGAAGGAAAGGGTGATCTTATTATCTGTATATATATATATATATATATATATATATATATATATATATATATATATATATATATATACACACACACACCACACACACAACACACAACACACACACAGATAATAAGCTGACAGCACCTTCTCAATGCCACCCTTCTAGAAGCATCTGTATACAGACGTGGACAAAATTGTTGGTACCCTTTGGTCATGAAAGAAAAAGTCACAATGGTCACAGAAATAACTTTAATCTGACAAAAGTAATAATAAATAAAAATTCTATAAATGTTAACCAATGAAAGTCAGACATTGTTTTTCAACCATGCTTCAACAGAATTATGTAAAAAATAAACTCATGAAACAGGCATGGAAAAAAATGATGGTACCCCTACTTAATATTTTGTTGCGCAACCTTTTGAGGCAATCACTGCAATCAAACGCTTCCTGTAAACGTGTCAATGAGACATCTGCACCTCTCAGCAGGTATTTTGGCCCATATATATATGCTCCATTGTGTCCGGTTTGATGCCTTTTCAGCTATATATATATATAGGATATCAGGGCTAAGACGGCCACTTTAGAATAGTCCAATTTTTTCCTCTTATCCATTCTTGTTTTTTAGCTGTGTAGGTTCAATTGCATGCAACCTTTCGACTGAGACCTAAGCTTTCTGACATGGCTAGTACATTCTCTCTAGAATCTATAGTCTTGATTTCTTGATGCACAGATTCAAGACACCCTGTGATAACAGAGCCTCCTCCATGTTTCACAGTAGGACAGTGTTCTTTTCTTGATATGCTTCATTTTTTCGTCTGTAACATACAGCTGATGTGCCTTGATTCAATTTGTCTCATATATATATATATTTGGATATATCTTGCTTTTTTATGATTCGTTTTTATAGTACCACTTTGGCTCAAACAACGACGGATGGTGATCTGATATGTTCCTTGATGATCTAATCTCTTTAGAAGTCTTTCTATTTTAAAACAACGACGGATTATCACCATCAGGGATGAAGTCCCATATCTTAAACTTTTGAATAATATGTGCAACTGTACTCACATGGAACATCTAGTTGCTGGAGATGGTCTTATAGCCTTTACCTTTAAATGCTTGTCTATAATTTTCTTTCTGATCTCTTGAGACAGCTCTTTCCTTTGCTTCCTCTGGTCCATGTCGAGTGTGGTAGTGTGGTTCACACCATATCACCAAACAACACAGTGATTACCTGGAGCCATATATATAGGCCCAATGGCTGATTACAAGGTTGTAGACACCTGTGATGCTATAATTAGTGGACACACCTTCAATTAACATGTCCCTTTGGTCACATTATTTTCTGTACCAATGTTTTCTAGGGGTACCATCATTTTTGTCCATGCCTGTTTCATTTCATTTTTTTATTTTTTTACATAATTCTGGTTGAAGCATTAAAAACAATTATTTCTTTGAAGTTAACATTTAGTTATTTACCATAAGAAAAGTCATAATTGAATTTGTTACCATTTCAATTGACATATGTACATCAAACACACACACACACCACTATCCGTAAATATACACACATGCACATAAATACACACATACACACTAATAAGCACACATGCACACACACACACACACACACACACACACATATATACATACACAGGAATGTACATTAGGAAGTTTATCTCTGGTGAACAGCTGGACTTGGCTTTCCTGCTCACACATTCGTTCCACATCTGGCCACCAGAGATGGAGGTTATTGTTAAGGCTGTAATGTATCTCTCTCCTGGTGTACATTCGCTCGCTTTCGCCTTCGTACAGTACGAGGAGAATCGGAATGACCTTGATCTATAGAGCTCCGTGTTAAACGTAACGCCCCGGTCCAGTGTGTTTGAGCTTGTTACAGATCGTCTCAAAGCAGGAAATTCCAGACTAATCACAAACTTTTCTTCTTCTCTTCTTTTCCGTGGGTACAAACAAACAAACAAACAAACAAACAAATATGCCTAAAACAAGAGTAAACACTCGGGCTGAGTAACATGTTAATGATGTTGTGAGCATGTTTTGTGTCTATGTATGTATATATATATATTGATCTATATGTGTATATATATCTATATATATATATAATACTATATATATCTATATATATCTATATATATATATATATATATATGTATATATATATATATATATATATATATATATATATATATATATATATATATATATATATATATATATATATATATAATATATGATATATACATATGCAAACACACAGGGATACTTTGAGGTGAAATGGAGTTCTGTGTCCTCACTTGCTTGTTTATCTGACTGATAAATCAAAAGCTGATGATCAGATGTGGTGCACGTGGAGAAGAGTTTTTATCCGCCGAGAGGGTCTGGACTCTGAGACATGCTGAGGGATGCACTCTGAGGACACGTGGTAGCTGTTATATCCGCATTAACCCCCCCCGCTGAGCTGCAATGCTATATCCTGATGTATTCCAGTGTCTGCACCACTGACACACTGCTGGTGGTGGTGGTGGTTTAGTGGTTAAGGCATTTGAACTTTGGATCCTGAAGGGCATGAGTTCAAATCCCAGCCACACCAAGCTGCCAACACTGGGCCCCTGAGCAAAAGGCTTTGACCCCATAAATGTGTGTGTGTGTATATATATATATATATATATATATATATATATATATATATATATATATATATATATATATATATATATATATATATATATATATATATTATCTATGTGTGTGTGTGTTGATTAAAACAATGGAGTCTGCCAAGTGGTGTAAAATATAAATAATTATTTATTGAAATTATTGCAATTTACTGTTAATTGCACCTTACAGTACACTCATATACATTTAAATGCAGAAACCTGAAACATAGCTGTGATGTTTGTAAATAATAAAAATCTCTATAGGCTACACATTTTCTCCCTTATGCTCAGCTCCTTTTTGGTCTTTATTATGTTTGGCAACTATTCAACGTTGTTGTTTTTGTTTTCCTTCTTTCTTTCTATCTATCTATCTATCTATCTATCTATCTATCTATCTATCTATCTATCTATCTATCTATCTATCTATCTATCTATCTATCTATCTATCTATCTATCTGTCTGTCTATCAGTCTATCTATCTATCTATCTATCTATCTATCTATCTATCTATCTATCTGTCTGTCTATCTAGTCTATCTATCTATCTATCTATCTATCTATCTATCTATCTATCTATCTATCTATCTATCTATCTATCTGTCTATCAGTCCTATCTATCTATCTATCGATATAGATATATATATATATATATATATATATATATATATATATATATATATATATATATATATATATATATATATATATATATATATATATACTATATATATATATATATATATATATATATCACAAGATAGCACAAACAGACCTGTACTGTACTGTATTACACAGGAGAGGAAATGAAGCATCAACACAACACAATAACACCATGACATTACAGCACGGAGCAGTACACAGAGCTACATGTGAGGAAATAAATAAATAAAAACACTTAAAAGTACAAAACATGAGACACATGAACATGAAACCCTAACCAGAACATGACTATCAACCATGGAACGAAACATGAGAGAACCTGAGTGTGGCGCCTCCATGTGCTTCAGGTGCAAAAAGTCATGTGACAGGAAAGAGAAGTGGCTTGTGGGAAACATGGTCTCATGGTAAGAAAACTAGCAAACAACAACAACAAATATAATCATTGCAACACGTTGTTATCAGATGTAATGTAATGTAAAAGTTTGTTGTCCTGGTTGTTTAGAGATTAGAGATTTCTGCTGTTAGATGTTTTACAAATTGACCAAATCATTCATTTTTATCATTTGTACACTGTTACAAATCCCTATGAGAGGTAAATAAATGTTTATAAATGTTCATATCGTCGTTCAGAAGCCAATATAATTGACTAATACAGAGTAGAGGCAGGCGATAAATCGTCATTAACCGTTCATTCGACTTTATGGACTATGTTGAAAATCGATTTTACCTTGGTTTGGCACAGTGGGCTTCCATAGTTCGCCTCCTGACCTGCAATATATAAATATAAATATATAAATATACAATATAATGAAAAATAATATCTAAATATACAATATAATGAAAAATAAATATCTAAATATACATTGTAATAGAAAATGAACATCTAAATATACAATATAATGAAAAATAAATATCTGAATATACAATGTAATAGAAAATAAATGTCTAAATATATAATATAATGAAAAAAATATCTAAATATGCAATATAATGAAAAATAAATATCTAAATATGCAATATAATAGAAAATAAATATCTAAATATGCAATATAATAAAAAATAAATATCTAAATATGCAATATAATGAAAAATAAATATCTAAATATGCAATATAATGAAAAATAAATATCTAAATATACAATATAATATCTAAATATACAATATAATGAAAATAAATATCTAAATATACAATATAATGAAAAAAATATCTAAATATACAATATAATGAAAAATAAATATAAATATAATGAAAAAAATATAAATATACAATATAATGAAAAATAAATATCTAAATATAAATAATCAATATACAATATAAATGAAAAATAATAGAAATATCTAAATATACATTGTAATAAAAAATATAAATATACAATATAATGAAAAATAAATATCTAAATATACAATATAATGAAAAAAATATCTAAATATACAATATATGAAAATAATGAAAATAAATATAAATATACAATATAATGAAAAATAAATATTACAATAAATATACAATATAATGAAAAATAAATATATAAATATACAAAATATAATAGTATAAAACAATAAATATGAACAATATAATAAATAAATAAATATAAATATACAATATAATGAAAAATAATAATAAATAAATATACAATATAATGAAAAATAAATATTTAAATATACAATATAATGAAAAATAAATATATAAATACAAAATATAAAATACTAAATACTAGTAAAATACAAAATACAACATGGCGGCGCGTTCTGACGAATCCGAAGAGCTCGTTTCCAAGAGGGGTCGATGTTTCATCAGTCGTATGGAAATGGTTTTTGATTTTGCAACTTCAGACGTTCAACAAGACCAAAACCCCAAATCCCCGCTGTAACATCTATCTAAAGTTTATAAAGGAAGCAGATTCAATTTATATAACATATCGCCCATACCGGGTCTCAAACCCGGATCCTCCGATCAGCAGCCCAGCGCCTTAGACCACTGAGCTACACCCCTCCCTATTTCTGTAGCAGCTACAGGAAGCTGGTGGAGCGAACGCGGCAGTGGGGTGGTGTGAGAGAATTTAGGCAGGTTGAAGACGAGTGTCGCTGCTGCGGGGACTTTTGAGGGGACGAATAGCATTCTGAGGTAGAAGCTGCTCGAAGAGAGTTACAGTAGTCCAGTCTCGAGATGATGAGAGACTGAATCAGGAGCTGAGCAACCTGTGTGGATAGAAACGCTCGAATCCTTCTGATGTTGTAGAGAAGACGTCGTCAAGAGAGCGAGTAACAACTAAAACTTGGATTCTCATAGCGTTACGGCCGCAGATCGTGTTCTAGGTTAGGTATGTAACTCTGCATCGGCCATGCCACACTGCCTGCACCCCTGTTACACTCACTTTCACTTCACTTCATGATGATGATGTCTGCAGGGTTTGGCGTTAAAACGCCATCCACGTCAAGCGGAACTGGGTGGGAGGTGGTGTAGCCCAGTGGTTACTTTTACATTTACATTTGCAGCATTTGGCAGACGCCCTTATCCAGAGCAACTTACAGCTGAGCAATTGTGGGTTAAGGTCCTTGCTCAAGGGCCCACTAATGGCAGCTTGATGGTGGGTGGGGTTTGAACCCATGATCTTCCGGTCCAGAGTCCAACACCTTAACCACTGGGCTACACCACCTCCACCATGGTTAAGGTGTTGGACTCTGGACCGGAAGATCGCAGGTTCAAACCCCACCACCACCCCCACTACCACCACCAAGCTGCCACTAGTGGGCCCTTGAGCAAGGCCCTTAACCCTCAACCTGCTCAGTTGTAAGTCGCTCTGGGTAAGGGCGTCTGCCAAATGCTGTAAATGTATCTGAAGGTGGGAGGTTCCGATGAGGACGAGGTTCCATTCGAGTCCAGTTTGTGTTTCTTTTGTTAAACGCACTTTACAATTAAACCTGAATTGAAAGGAATCATAAAGCAAAAATATAATAATAAAGCGTTTTTTTTTTTAAAACATCCAAAACAAACCTTTTCTAACGATTTTCACCGAACAGGAAATCCATGTTGACAGTGGGCTTTATCAGTTTGTTTGATATCTCTGTTTTCACAGGAAGAATCGCACTGATGATTACCACAGCAGCAAGTCTGATAAGATAATCGAGACGTAAACATGTTTAAAAGACAGGAAGGTTATATTTATTGTTAAAAGCTTTTCAGTCGAGCGTCTACAGACTGGCAGTGATTCGCACACGCGTGGTAAGACGAGTTCCTGTAGCGTTAATCATCACCGCAGTAATAAAGCCGGCGGTTTTCCCTGCATGGAAAAGTCACTGTGGTGTTTTTACTGTATTTGACTGCAGGGTTTATAATGATTACCGTGAATAACTTGAAAAATGTGAAGAATAAGGTAAAAATAAATAAAAATCTCTATGAGACAAATAAATAAAAATAAGTGTGTACAAGAGAAAGAATGTAAAAAAAAATGTAATTAAAATATATCATTAAATTAAATAAATATCTAAATATACAATATAATAAAAATAAATATACAATGTAATAGGAAATAAATATCTACATATACAATTTAATGAAAAATAAATATGCAAATATGCAATATGATGAAAGATAAATATATAAATATGCAATATAATGAAAAGTAAATATCTAAATATACAATATAATGAAAAATAAATATCTAAATATACAATATAATACATAAATATACAATATCATGAAAAATAAATATATACATATATAATACAATATATAAATATGCAATATAATACAAAATAAATATATAAATATACAATATCATGAAAAATAAATATACAGTTTAATACAAAATAAAAAGATATGATAGATGGGTATGTGTGTGGCAGATGTGGCAGTGTTAAAGTGATAAAGTGTGTGCGCTTTTCACAATTGACATTTTCTCAAAGTAGCTTTACACAAAAAATAAGAATAAATACAAGTATAAATTTGAATGTAGATTATTTGTGTGTTTTGATTTGTGAGCAGGCCTGGGGCGAGTGTGGCGAGGAAAAAAAAACTCCCTTAGGTGGAAAGAGGAAGAAACCTTGACAGGAACCGGACTCACAAGGGGAACCCACAATCATTTGGGTGATAAAGAGGGTAAACGTGAAGAATACAGTTTACCAGAGTGTGTGGAAACACCACAGATATTGGAGTGAGTGAGTGAGTGAGTGAGTAGTGTCCTTCTGCACTTCTATACATGATGGATGAGAGAGAAGAGAGGAATTAGCGTAGCTGCTGTTGTGTCTTTATTGTCCTTATGTTAATGTAATCGCTGTGTAAATGGTTGCCTGGTGTAAAAGTGGTCGTGTCCAGTTTAAATATTGTGCAGGAGAAAGTCCCTGTATCAGGTGCGAGGTGCTTCCTGGTTTAGACTCCCAATGTCGTGCGGGAAGAAGCTCCTCCTCATTCTCTCTGTGTTCGCCGGCAAGGAACGAAAGCGCAACAGAGAAAAGAGTCCATTGTTGGGGTGGCTGAGGTCCTTCACTATCCTCCTGGCCCCGGGTCCAGCGCCATGTGCATGGATTAATTATTCACTCTTCTGTAGGGAGGTGGTGTTGCCCAGTGGTTAAGGTGTTGGACTCTGGACCGGAAGATCACGGGTTCAAAAACCCACCACCACCAAGCTGCCACTAGTGGGGCCCTTGAGCAAGGCCCTTAACCCTCAATCGCTCTGTTGTAAGTCGCTCTGGATAAGGGCGTCTGCCAAATGCTGTAAATGTAGTTGGCAAACTGTATTTCCAGAAAAAGTAACCGCACCACCTGGATTCTTGCTCCTTCTCCAGACCAGCTCTCTCTTCAGTATAAACACACATTCAGAGCGGCCTTGTGTTTGCTCAGCTGTGGTTATGGCGCTGCCGGAAAGGAACGGAGGATAAAAAGGATTTATAAATAATTCCAGATATGGTTGAGGAAACTGAAACAGAAGATCTCAATAACAAATATCGATCGTAGAAGGTTGTCAGGGACGTGTTATTTCAAACGTGTCATTTATTTATGCGGCACCCGCGCTAGAGATGCGGTAGGCCAGCGCTTATGCTGGTAGACTGGTAGAAGGTCATGAGTTCCAGCAGCACCGAACTGACATTTCGGGGGCCCCTGAACAAGGCCCTCAATTTCTCCGGTGTGTAAATAAGATCGTTTTATGTTGCTCGGGATAAAAAATGTTTTAGCATCTGTCCTCGTTATTATATTCAATCCCAATTTGTCCAGCTATATAAACATTTCACAAAGCAACATGGCAGAAATATATACATTACATTTACAGCATTTGGTAGACGCCCTTATCCAGAGCGACTTACAACTGAGCAATTGAGGGTTAAGGGCCTTGCTCAAGGGCCCACTAATTAAAAATACATATATAAATATACGATATAATGAAAAATAAATATATAAATATAATATAATAGTGAGGGGCACGGTGGCGTAGTGGTTAGCACGTTCGCCTCACACCACCAGGATCTGGGTTCGATTCCCGTCTCGGCAATGTGTGTGTGGAGTTTGCATGTTCTCCCCGTGCCTCAGGGGGTTTTTCTCCGGGTTCTCCGGTTTCCTCCCGGTCCAAAAACATCCACGGTAGGTTGATTGGCACCTTGGAAAATTGTCCCTAGTGTATGAATGTGTGTGTGAATGTGTGTGTGTGTGTGCCCTGCGATGGGTTGGCATTCCATCCAGGGTGTATCCTGCCTTAATGCCCATAAACGCCTGAGATAGGCACAGACTCCCCGTGACCCGAGGGAAGATCGGATAAAGCGGTAGAAGATGAATGAATGAATGAATAATATATAGTGGCAGCAAGGTGATGGTGGGGTTTGAACCCGTGATCTTCCGGTCCAGAGGCCAACACCTTAACCACTGGGCTAGTAATATAGACATTTCCGGATAGGCACTGTAGTTAAACACTTATCATTGATTAGCAAGACAGAGGTGACGTGGCGAAGAAGAAATTCCTGAGATGACAGGAGGAAGAAACCCTGAGAGAAAACAGCGAAGCCGTCGTCATGTGGGTGACACCAGATACGCGTGAAGACACACCCTGAGTATACGTTTCCAACTCAACCGTTTCCTGTCGAGTTCAAATACGAGCATTTCTAATCGCAATCAGAAATTCGTGGAAGAAAGGAAGTCGTGTAGCTTTTTATAAAAATCAGAATAGACACTATTTGATTACGGCTAAGAAGATTTCAAATAAATACAGTCCGATTTTTCCTCCTGTTAGCATCCTTGCTAGCTATAGCAATAAATACTGTAATTAAATGTTTTGGGTTTTTTTTTGTATATTTCGTGTCAGAAAACGTACTAAATCTCCTTCCATATGTCCCTTGTGTCCCTCGTGTCTATCGAAACATGAATAATGAAATCTACGGGAAGAATCCTGTCAGTTATTCTCCTTGGTTAGCTTGTGTTCGCTAATTTGCTAATAACATTCATTCATTCATTCATTCATCTTCTACCGCTTTAAAATCCGCTTTATCCGATCTTCCCTCAGGGTCACGGGGAGTCTGTGCCTATCTCAGGCGTCTATGGGCATTAAGGCAGGATACACCCTGGATGGAATGCCAACACAACAATCGCAGGGCACACACACACACACACACACACATATTCACACACTAGGGACAATTTTTACCAAGGTGCCAAACAACTCAACCTATATATATATATATATATATATATATATATATATATATATATATATATATATATATATATATATATATATATATATTTTTTTTTGGTATTGAATTTTAAGACTCTCTCTACATAGCAAGAATGTTTGTTTCTCCTCAACGCCGTACCGGTTTTGATCCATTCATTCATTCATTCATTCATCTTCTACTGCTTTATCCGATCTTGCCCTTGATATCCGATCTTAAAAATTATCTTAGATAGTTTTTGGACCAGGGAGGAAACCGGAGAACCCGGAGAAAAACCCCCTGAGGCACGGGGAGAACATGCAAACTCCACACACACATGGCCGAGACGAGACGGGAATCGAACCCGGACCCGGACCCTGGCGGTGTGAGGCGAACGTGCTAACCACTAAGCTTATACCATGTCAGTGGAAATCAGGACAGGTGCTTTTTTTTTTGGAACGAGGCGTAAACAATCTGCCGAAACGAGACCCCCTTTTTTATTCTCATTATTACCTCCTAAGACACATAACATCTTGCCGGAAACGTACACGGCAGTATATTTTTACGCAGCAACTTAGTCGACTGTCGCAGAGAACAGAAGAAGGGGCGTAATGAGGGTGGCAGAGGGAAACCAGAAAGGAGAGAGAGAGAGAGAGAGAGAGAGAGAGAGAGAGAGTGAGAGAGAGAGAGAGAGAGAGAGAGAGAGAGAGAAAAGAAGAAGAGAGGCCCTACACTTCTTTGTCAGTAACACAGAGTGATCTCCAATTACTCCACAAAAGGAGCTCATTCAGCGAGCATGGGCTCAAACACTGGGCCTTTGCATGTGTAATGAGCGCTAGGCTGCATGCTAAAACGGGTTCTCTGCAATGCCTTCTGCTTCAACTTCACTCACCAAACCGTGGAATAGCAAACAAAATCCTGTATTATGAAGTCAAATATAGGATCGTAGAAAGCTTTGTTTTTTTCTCTGCATGTTGAATATGTAAGGGGTAAAAACGGCGTTAAAAAGCATTTGTTTCCTGTAATAGCAAGTCTTACAGAGATTATATAATACATACATACATACATACATACATGTATATATGCATTTATGTATGTATATATATATATATATATATATGTGTATATGTTATATGTATATATATATGGTATGTGTGTGTGTGTGTGTGTGTGTGTGTGTGTGTGTGTGTTGTGTGGTGTGTGGGGTGTGTTACAATACTCTGTAAGAGTACTTACTGTAAGAGTGTAATGTGTGTGTATGTGTAATGTGATATATATACGTATATATATATATATATATATATATATATATATATATATATATATATATATATATATATATATATATCAGGCATATAGTGCATTTGGATTGTTTTAATATGTTTTCTGAAACAAAACCGTACAAAATAACACACTACATTTAAATTATATTATTCAAGACAATATACAGACTATATATATATATATATATATATATATATATATATATATATATATATATATATATATATATATATATATATATATATATATATATATATATATGTGTGTGTGTGTGTGTGTGTGTGTGTGTGTGTGTGTGTGTGTGTGTGTGTGTGTGTGTGGTGTGTGTGTGTGTGTGTGTGTGTGTGTGTATACATACACAGGCATGGTCCTCTTTGACAGGGCAGGAATTTGAACTCACAACCTTCATATAAGATTATATTGCACCATTATAACCCCTGTACTTGCGCTTGCCCTGTTTCTGCATGATTTGGGTTCCCGACACATGATACGCTGCCATATGATTGCCAGTGTTCACTACCCACATGCTGGACTGCTTCCACGTGATTGGTTGATTTGTGCTCTAAAAACATGTTTCTATTAAAACTGTGTGTGTGTCATAAATGTATTAGATTTCCACATTCATTTTAATCATATATCATATGCATCAAATGTGAGGTCTGTGTAAATGAGTTTTTAATTTGAATGTTCTTCGCTAAATCCCGACCACACACAGACACCCACACACACACACACACACACACACACACACACACACACACACACATCCACACAATCAGGATCGGAATGGCAATGAATTCACTAAGAATAATGTTTTTTTTTGTCAGAAAAAGCAATTTTTTTAACTTGATGAAGACTTAAAGCCTGATTGAGGTAAAGGGTGAGGTCATCGATGCAGTGTGAATACTGTATTATAGGTATAGTAGAGTAAAAACAAAACAGGCAAGTTTTTCTATTAAACTAGACCGTGTGTGTGTGTGTGTGTGTGTGTGTGTGTGTGTGTGTGTGTGTGTGTGCGTGTTATTCATGTATTATGATTACGTGATCCGATTGATCGTAGCTGTTTAAACAAACCCGGTTAGGAAGTGACTCGATCTCGCTTGTGCGCCGCGTAACTGAGAATGAACAGCATACCAATGCATCGAACGTTTCCTGAACGCTTCCTTCTACTGCCTTCCAGTGGTGCTCCTTAACGACAGGATAAACAAGTCTGTTTGTGCGCTGGATTTTCCCTGCAGAACTGAGGTCATTGTGTCGTGCCAGGCTATTTTCCTTAGCTTGATTAACCCAGCTATGTTGAGTGCTATATATATCTATAATATATATAGGAGAGAAAATATATATAATCTGTACTGACGTGTATAGTGTAAGTGCAAGACATATACACAAGACAATACAGATTATTACACAATAAAATTTATGTTATACTATACAAGACAATACAGATTAATATATATATATATATATATATATATATATATATATATATATATATATTCTCTCTCTCTCCTCTCTCTCTCTCTCTCTCTCTCTCTCTCTATATATATATATATATATATATATATATATACATGACAATACAGGTTATTACACTATACATTTATATTACAACACTATACAAGACAATACAGATTATTACACTATACATTTATATAACACTATACAAGACAATACAGGTTATTACACTATACATTTATATTACACTACACAAGACAATACAGATTATTACACTATACATTTATTACACTATACAAGACAATACAGATTATTACACTATACATTTATATAACACTACACAAGACAATACAGGTTATTACACTATACATTTATATAACACTACACAAGACAATACAGGTTATTACACTATACATTTATTACACTACACAAGACAATACAGATTATTACACTATACATTTATATTACACTACACAAGACAATACAGATTATTACACTATACATTTATATTACACTACACAAGACAATACAGATTATTACACTATACATTTATTACACTATACAAGACAATACAGATTATTACACTATACATTTATATAACACTATACAAGACAATACAGATTATTACACTATACATTTATATTACACTACACAAGACAATACAGATTATTACACTATACATTTATATTACACTATACAAGACAATACAGATTATTACACTATACATTTATATAACACTACACAAGACAATACAGATTATTACACTATACATTTATATTACACTATACAAGACAATACAGATTATTACACTATACATTTATATACACTATACAAGACAATACAGATTATTACACTATACATTTATATACACTACACAAGACAATACAGATTATTACACTATACATTTATACACTATACAAGACAATACAGATATTACACTATACATTTATATAACACTACACAAGACAATACAGGTTATTACACTATACATTTATTACACTATACAAGACAATACAGATTATTACACTATACATTTATATAACACTACACAAGACAATACAGGTTATTACACTATACATTTATATAACACTACACAAGACAATACAGGTTATTACACTATACATTTATACACTACACAAGACAATACAGGTTATTACACTATACATTTATATAACACTATACAAGACAATACAGGTTATTACACTATACATTTATATAACACTATACAAGACAATACAGGTTATTACACTATACATTTATATAACACTATACAAGACAATACAGGTTATTACACTATACATTTATATTACACTATACAAGACAATACAGATTATTACACTATACATTTATATTACACTACACAAGACAATACAGATTATTACACTATACATTTATTACACTATACAAGACAATACAGATTATTACACTATACATTTATTACACTATACAAGACAATACAGTTATTACACTATACATTTATTACACTATACAAGACAATACAGATTATTACACTATACATTTATATAACACTACACAAGACAATACAGGTTATTACACTATACATTTATATAACACTATACAAGACAATACAGTTATTACACTATACATTTATTACACTACACAAGACAATACAGTTATTACACTATACATTTATATAACACTATACAAGACAATACAGTTATTACACTATACATTTATTACACTACACAAGACAATACAGATTATTACACTATACATTTATACACTATACAAGACAATACAGATTATTACACTATACATTTATTACACTATACAAGACAATACAGATTATTACACTATACATTTATTACACTACACAAGACAATACAGATTATTACACTATACATTTATTACACTATACAAGACAATACAGATTATTACACTATACATTTATTACACTACACAAGACAATACAGATTATTACACTATACATTTATTACACTATACAAGACAATACAGATTATTACACTATACATTTATATAACACTACACAAGACAATACAGGTTATTACACTATACATTTATATTACACTACACAAGACAATACAGGTTATTACACTATACATTTATATTACACTACACAAGACAATACAGGTTATTACACTATACATTTATATTACACTATACAAGACAATACAGATTATTACACTATACATTTATATACACTACACAAGACAATACAGGTTATTACACTATACATTTATATACACTATACAAGACAATACAGTTATTACACTATACATTTATATAACACTACACAAGACAATACAGGTTATTACACTATACATTTATTACACTATACAAGACAATACAGGTTATTACACTATACATTTATTACACTACACAAGACAATACAGGTTATTACACTATACATTTATATAACACTAAGACAATACAAAACCAGGGGTAAACAATAACACTAAACAAATTATTACACTATACATTTATATAACACTATACAAGACAATACAGATTATTACACTATACATTTATATAACACTATACAAGACAATACAGGTTATTACACTATACATTTATATACACTACACAAGACAATACAGGTTATTACACTATACATTTATATAACACTATACAAGACAATACAGGTTATTACACTATACATTTATATACACTATACAAGACAATACAGATTATTACACTATACATTTATTACACTACACAAGACAATACAGATTATTACACTATACATTTATATTACACTATACAAGACAATACAGATTATTACACTATACATTTATATAACACTACACAAGACAATACAGATTATTACACTATACATTTATTACACTATACAAGACAATACAGATTATTACACTATACATTTATATAACACTACACAAGACAATACAGATTATTACACTATACATTTATTACACTATACAAGACAATACAGATTATTACACTATACATTTATATAACACTACACAAGACAATACAGGTTATTACACTATACATTTATTACACTATACAAGACAATACAGATTATTACACTATACATTTATTACACTACACAAGACAATACAGGTTATTACACTATACATTTATTAACACTACACAAGACAATACAGGTTATTACACTATACATTTATATTACACTACACAAGACAATACAGATTATTACACTATACATTTATATAACACTACACAAGACAATACAGGTTATTACACTATACATTTATTACACTATACGTTTTATTATTTTTTTCATTCATTCCTTCATCGTTTGGTTTAGAGTTTAGCGGGGTGGTGCATCAGTAATAATGGTCCGTGGGGAAACACAATGTTCAGTTAAACGAACTAAACAAATCAATTAACGGAATGACTGGATTAATCTCGTTTTAGTTTTTTGAAAAAAAACACCAATTGGATGTGATTTAGTTCAATGCCGAAAATGTAGTTAAGTTCACTATTAAGTAAAATGGAAGTTTTTAACTACTTTAAAAAGTAGACCAAAAAAAATGACAGAAAATATAATTCATTGCTTTTCACCGACCAAGATGACTGGATGCATCGAGAAAACAACTTTCTACTAATTATTATTGGACTACTTTCTACTACTAATTATTATTGGACCAGGGACAGAAGGACAGGGTGTGTGTGGGTGACGACGCCTCCTACTGGAAGTGCAGTTTATTGCAAAAAAAAAAAATTTGCCCCCATTGTTTTTTTTCAAACAAAAACAAAGGAAAGTTTGAGACACATGGGTTTTAATGACCGCACTGGGCGTCTATTACGAATTGCAAAGTATTTATATTATATTACTAAATAAAAATAAATAATAATAATAATAATAATAATAATAATAAAGTCTGTCTGTTGGCATTTTTATTAAGCGCAATCATATTGGTATTAACGTTTCCTCGGCTTGTATTATTCCTGGCTTATTTCTTATTCCCTCTACATCCGACAAGCCTGAAAGACAACAAATATACTAGAATAACCATTCGGTCCGAAAAGGAAAACAATTCTTTAACTCGCTGAACTCTGATTTTGTGTTCCTGGGCTGTTCTCTGGTGGCCAGCGTCTGTTATTGAAGTCTATTTAAAGCCTGATTCTGTGCAGGGAAAAGGGTGGGTGATAGAGGCAGCGTAAACATTACAGACCCCCCACCCCCCCACACACACACACCCACTCCACCCCCCACCCCGAAAAAGGCATTCTCCCCAATTCCCTCAACACTTCCGCCTCTCAGGAGAACCTCGAGCCAGGGGGAGCAGTAACTTCCCACCGCGAGCCGTGGGAGAAGGCTGTGGCTGGCGAGGGAAAACATTCCGCTTCATGCCCAGACTGCAGAACGAGTGCACAGCGTTCCGTATTTAAGCAGTCTTGAACTTTGGGAAGTTTATTATTCCCTCGCTTTATTAATAAATAATGATGCAATAATATCGCAGATAATTTTGACATACAAAGTCATCGCCCAGCCAAAACACAGGAGCTCTAATGATACAAAACAGGACGAGTAAACAATAAATAGAGCTTAATAAATCCCAAACAGAACTCGTTTTTATTCCTCTTTTGTCTGTTTTTTCGTGTTTTTCCCCCCCGGCGGAGAGAAACGGTTTATTTTCTCATCGCACTGCGGACGAACAGTTTGGCGAAGGCTACTGGGACGATTTGCTGCTGGCTGACTGGACTCAAACAAAACCAGGGGAAAGAAACCTGAATGGTGCTCGTATACTTGACATTGGTGAGGCATTACATAATCTCTCTCTCTCTCTCTCTCTCTCTCTCTTCTGGTCCATTTTTCACACACACACACACACACACACACACGAGTTTATCCAAGTTGATTCTTGCATCTCTTTTTCCCCCTGGAACACAAAAATGACGATCGCATTGTTCCATTTTGACGATCGTGTTTGTTTTAAAAAGCAGAAACCGCGATCGAATTCCTTCCTCTGCCTCTGTGGAACAAACACGCACCTCATTCTTCCCCTCCTCCGTCCACCCCGTCCCTCGCCCCCCACTTTCCCACCATTTACGCAAAGTAAATTCTCATTAAGCGCCAAATTGTTTTCAGACGCCGACCCTGGCAGCGTTGCCATAGCGATGGGACGTGAAGCGGCCGGCGGCCCAGAGCCACGGACTCGGGCATCTCTGGATCCGGAATCCCATCCAGAAAAAAAAACACACACTCATGCCAGGCCTCAGTAAACTCATTCTGCCAGGCATAATGCACAGTGACGCACGCCATTCAGAGCTTAACAAACCACCAGGAAACACCACTGGAGAGGCCCTATGACCCCTCTCTCTCTCTCTCTCTCTCTCTATCTATATCTATATCTATATATATATATATATATATATATATCACTCTCTCTACTCTCTCACACTCTCTCCACATACATCTCTCTCCTCTCTCTCTCTCACTCTCTCTCTCTGTCCTCTCTCTCTCTCTATCTATCTATATATTATATATATTTATATATATATATATATATATATATATCCCTCTCTCCTCTTGTTCTGTCTCTCTCTCTCTCTCTCCCTATCATTCTGTCTCTCTCACTCTGTGTCTCTCTCTCTCTCTCCATCTCTCTCTCACTCTTCCTCTCCCACTCGTTCTGTCTCTCTCACTCTGTCTCTCTCTCTCTCCCTCCCTCTCCCCCTCTGTCTGTCTCTAGTGCTCTCTCCCTCTGTCTCTCTCACACACACACTCTCTCTCTCCCTCTCTCTCTCCCGTCTCACTCTGTCTCTCTCTCTCTCCTCGTCCTCTCACTCTGTCTCTCTCTCCCTCTGTCAGTCTCTCTCTGTCTGTCTGTCTCTCTCTGTCTCTCTTCTCTCTGTCTCTCTCCCTCTCTCTCCCTCTCTCTCTTCGTCTCTTTCTCTGTCTCTTTGACTCTCTCTCTCTCTCTCTGTCTCCCTTGTTCTGTCTGTCTCTCTCCCTCTCTCTCTTGGTCTCTTTCTCTGTCTCTTTGACTCTCTCTCTCTGCCTCTCTCTTTCTTTCTCTTTGTCTTTTTCTCTCACACTGATACACACACACACACACACACACACACACACACACACATTTATCTAACCGACCCTGAAAAACATGTGTTTTTAAGATTGTACAAAGATAAACAATCATTTGTATTTATTAATTTGTAAAAATCGGTTACAATAAAGAAAACACATTTGAATGTGAACACGAATTTACAAAATCTTTTAAATGGTCTTTTTTATTACGACGACCTGAAATCAGACTTTTCTCTTTGCTCGCTCGTGTCAAATGTCAGACTGGAGGCAAATAAACTGCATTATTTCACAAGATTAAGTGAGCAAAAGTAAATTCATTCATTCATTAAAAAAACAGACATATTAATCTGTATTAATTCTCTTATATCAGTTACAAGACTGGGGGAGAAAAGAACGGTAAAATAAAGGTTAATGAGAAGTTCACATGTCCATTGAGGCATCGTTTCCTATATTTAATTATAAAACATTAAAACCAGCCTTTAAAAAAAACCTGGACTTTGATAAGTGACAGCTCCATATTTTTTATCATGTTGAAATGATCGAATTTGTTCAGGTTGTCATACTGTGACCTCACAAACGGGGGGGGGGGGGGGGGGGGGGGCGTGGCTTGTACCGGGGTACAGAGACCAGATGGTACTTTTACCCCTTAGGGTTCAAGGATGTTATATTCATATTCACGACCTTTGACTCCAAAATGTGTGCTTTTTGTCAGTAGCAGCTGCATTAAACCCAAGGTCAGAGTTGATTAAAGTGCGTAATGGCGCAGCGGGTCGTCCCGTCGCCTCGCAGCTCCAGGGTCGATCCCGAACTGTGTGGAGTTTCACGTCGTCTCCTCGAGGGTTTCTCCAGTTTCCTCCCACCGGTGTTTGCATTACCCACTCCCCCCCCCCCCCCCCGGACTGGGATAAAGCACTTAAGGAAAATGAATAAATAAATCAAATATGCTCGAGGTCGATTCATCAATATCTGCCCTTGACCTTTTGGATTCCTCCGTGAATGGTGTTTCCAAAATGTAACACTTAACACATCAGGCTGTAAACACGGGGGATGAATGGATCCGATCCAGACGATGTTTCCGCTCTGTGTGACGGCGACATCCTCACCTTTCTTACCGAAACCCACAAGCAGATCACCGGTAACCCGACACTCATGATCACCTCTGCCTCCGGTTATGGCTTTGTGTTTCTTACATGTAAGCAAAACTCGTTCTGTAAGCAAAAGTCTCTTTTTCTTAAATACTCTATGATTTAAAAATAAATAAATAAATGAGTCAGAGTTTCACTGCTATTGAATGTCACAAAAATATTCAAAGGGGTTTATTTATAGCGCCAGACTGATAATGTGATGGGTAACAAGTCTGGTTACTTCAACCTGTGATCTAGGAATTCTGAGTGTGAGAATAAAATAGGACTCACTGGACTCTATGGAAAAAAAAAAACATCATTCAAAATATGATTAACGCAAATTCACTGTAATGACACTACTTTTATCACTGTTTATATACTGTTTATATACTGTTTGTCGATCTGCTCCTTCACAACAAAGAACAAAAAAGAACAAACGGATAATAAAGCATCAGTCCGTGTTCGGCCCGGATCATTTCAGCATTGACCTTTTTAAAAGTTGTGCTTAACGCTTCTAATGTCAGGATGGAATATAAAAGAGGCGATAGATGTGTTTTATTAACAACAACAAAAAACATCAGCAACGTTTATGCCCTCATCCAGAGCGACTTACAACTGAACAATTGAGTGTTAAGGGCCTTGCTCAAGGGCCCCACTAGAGTGGCAGCTGGGTTTGAACCCATGATCTTCCAGTCCAGAGGCCAACAAAATAAATTTCCCTGAATTACACCGAGTAATTTCACAACAGGTATGAGATACGCGCTATATTACCGTAAACCTAAACGTATCACCAGTTTATATGGAAAGCAACCAAAACCGGAACATAATTCTTAAAAGAGCCAAATGTTACAAATGTTCTTTGTTGTTCAGAGTGAAATAAATATTAAATAATCATTTTGAGTGAAATTTATATAATTATAATATATATGTATATTATATATATATATATGGGAAAAAAATAAATAAAACTATTCTGCGTATGTATTTCTGTATATACATACATATACATATGTATATATATATACCTCAGTAGTTTGTATTCATATTAAATATAAAACATTCAGTGTTTTGACTTCTGCTGTAAGAAATGTGATCGTGTGAAATTTTGGGGGAATCAAATAATGTTCAAAATGATAAACAAACAAACAAACAAAACAAACAAATAAATAAAAATAATCGTTCATTTGGTCAGCCATGTTTATTTCCCAAATGTTCATCTTGAATCATTAAATGAATGTAAACACTTTGTCCACGCTGTAAAACGCCGTGTATTTGTTTGTTTATTTGATTATATTTGATTGTAAACACAAATGAAATGAGTTTAACACCAACTCAAAACGTTCTGTTTTTATTCGCGACAGTGTCGTAAAACGACCGGCAGCTTTCCGGCGAATCGGATTTCGGTTGCTCCTGTGGTGGAACATGTGATAAAGTTATACCGTGATGTTTTATCTGATCGGACTGGGACTCGGTGATGCCAAAGACATCACAGTAAAGGGACTGGAAATAATCAAGCGATGCCGCCGTGTTTACCTGGAAGCCTACACGTCTGTACTGACCGTGGGGAAACAGGCACTGGTATGGAAACGCAGCGGGGAAAAGCATGACGACATCCCCGCTTTATTTATTTATTTCATTCATTCATTCATTCATTCATCTTCTACCGCTTTATCCGATCTTCCCTCGGGTCACGGGGAGTCTGTGTCTATCTCAGGCGTCTATGGGCATTAAGGCAGGAAACACCCTGGATGGAATGCCAACCCATCTCACACACACACACACACACACACACATTCACACACTCGGGACAATTTTCCAAGGTGCCAATCAACCTACCGTGCATGTTTTTGGAACCCGGAGGAAAAACCCCCCCTGAGGCACGGGGAGAACATGCAAACTCCACACACACATGGTCGAGACGGGAATCGAACCCGGACCCTGGCGGTGTGAAGCGAACGTGCTAACCACTAAACCACCTTGCCTCTATTTATGTATTTATTTATAAACCATAATAATAAATAACATTGACACATCGTATTTACATTTACGGCATTTGGAAGACGCCTTTATCCAGAGAGACTTAACTTGAGGGTTAAGGGCCTTTCTCAGGGGCCCCACAAGTGGCATTTTTGTAATGGTGGTGTTGGGATTGGAATATTGAAGGCCATTTGCCTTAAACACTGATCTCAGGTGACCAAAGGTCATTCCAGGGACGATGTTTTCCTTAATGAAATCTGTCAGAACGGCAAGAAACAGCAAGATATTCTTCTACAAGTAAATATTATTATATGTTGTCCGATGTTGTCCTGCTAAACGCCATGTACTTTATAACAGACAGACACACACACACACACACACACACACACACACACACACACACACACACACACACACATGAACCCTGTGGAGGAGCTAGTAATGATGTCAAGGAAGATCTCAATGATCGTCTGCCACTCGGTTCCCTTATTAAATAGTGCTTTAGGTCTCCATGTAAGAATGAATTCATTCAGGTATTTTTGGTTACAAACTAAAGGTAAAGGGGCTACGGTGGTTTAGTGGTTACCACGCTCGCCTCACACCGCCAGGGTCCGGGTTCAATTCCCGTCTCGGCCATGTGTGTGTGTGTGTGTGTAGTTTGCATGTTCTCCCCGTGCCTCAGGGGGTTTTTCTCCGGGTTCTCCGGTTTCCTCCCCGGTCCAAAAACATGCACGGTAGGTTGATTGGCACCTTGGAAAATTGTCCCTAGTGTATGAGTGTGTGTGTGTGTGTGTGTGTGTGTGTGCTGCGATGGGTTGGCATTCCATCCAGGGTGTATCCTGCCTTAATGCCCATAGACGCCTGAGAGATGTTCTGAGGTAGAAGCTGCCAGCAGAGAGTTACAGTAGTCCAGTCTCGAGATGATGAAAGACCGAACCAGGACCTGAGCAGCCTGTGTGGATAGAAACACTCGAATCCTTCTGATGTTGTAGAGCAGGGGTCACCAACGTGGTGCCCTGAGGCACGGGGGGAGAACATGCAAACTCCACACACACATGGCTAAGAAAGGGAATCGACCCTGGACCTGGCGGTGTGAGGCGAATGTGCTAACCACTAAACCACCGTGGCACGCATATCATGTGACCTGGAAATGCCCAAAAAACTGTTTAGCGAATTATTCCTTTCTCTCGCACCGTCTAAAAAAAAAAACACCTCATGTGAGCGTAAAAACATTTTTGCGATACAGGTGTGTGTGTTTGCAAATTTGACGTGTTTCCATGATTTTCAATTCGCTATTTAAATGTGCACATTTTGAAGGGTAACGGAAACGCGCTTATAGAATGGGTCAAAAAGTCCGTGTGGAGATTCAGGAGGATAAAAAAAGACGACCTTAAAGCTTGAACGGCTTCACTTGGTTATGAAAATAACCAGCGGATTTTACAGAGTCGGTGATTTGAGTCGGATATTTGATCGGAGATTGAGTCTGTGATTTGAGTCAGACTCTTGGTCTAGACGAGGTCTTCTGTTGTCTGGGAGGCCCCGGAGCTTTGTGCACCATCGGATGCTTTTTCTGTTTTCTACTTTTTGGTTCACGGTTCAATAGAGTGATTATATAAATGTGATTACATTTAATGGCAGCTGATTTGATTGTGACATGTTTAATCAACTTGGAGTCTCCAATGAGTGACTTTTATACCGGGAAATATCAATACTGTGGATTAATTATTAATCTTTTTATTAATCTGCTCATTGCCCTGATTGCTCGTTCTCTCTCTCTCTCTCTCTCTCTGTACAGGAGGAGTATTATGGGCGAGAGTTGATTTTGGCAGACAGAGACATGGTGGAACAGGAGGCAGATGAGATCCTCAAGGGGGCTGATGTCAGTGATGTGGCCTTCCTTGTGGTGGGAGATCCGTTTGGGTAAGAAGACATCTGTCTGTCTGTCTGTGCGTCCATCTGTCTATCCGTCTGTCTGTCCGTCTGTCTGCCTGTATGTGTCTTCTGTCTATTAATTAATTAATGTGTTAATGGTAATTAACAATTATCTTTTAAATGAACACCATATATAAATGTAAAACCGAAACTCTTAAAAACTGTTAAAATCTTCAACACTATTTGTCTGAGATGTCTTTTATTAACTCGGTTATATATTCATTCATTCATTCATTCTCTTCTACCGCTTTATCCGATCTTCCCTCGGGTCACGGGGAGTCTGTGCCTATCTCAGGCGTCTATGGGCATTAAGGCAGGATACACCCTGGATGGAATGCCAACCCATCGCAGGACACACACACACACACTAGGGACAATTTTTCCAAGGTGCCAATCAATCTACCGTGCATGTTTTTGGACCGGGAGGAAACGGAGAACCCGGAGAAAAACCCCCTGAGGCACGGGGAGAACATGCAAACTCCACACACACATGGTCGAGACAGGAATTGAACTCGGACCCCAGCGGTGTGAGGCGAACGTGCTAACCACTAAGCCACCATGCTCCATTCGGAGGGTGTGTGTGTGTGTGTGTGTGTGGTGTGTGTGTGTGTGTGTGTGTGTGTGTGTGTGTGTGTGTGTGTGTGTGTGTGTGTGTGTGTGTGTGTGTGTGTGTGTGTGTGTGTGTGTGTGTGTGTGTGTGTGTTGTCAGTAGCCCAGCACATTAAATACAGATGGTTTGGCCCCTCCCTAATCATATGCATATTTTTGCATTGTACTTCACATGCAAAAGTCGTATTTACCGACAAAACACTAAATCCATTACAGCGAACACACACACGTATATTAAAAGCACACGGGCGATTTTTCAGTCCGCATCAGAACAATGAGGAACTTCTTACCACGTATGAACTTGTGACCTGCAAACTTCTCTCTACTTCCTGATTGGTCAGTATTCATTTGCTGAATCATGGCCTGACCACGCAGTGATCCGTGCTGCTGGCGTCGTGATCCGGGAAATTATTTTATTTTATTTTATTTTTTTGTCTCCGCGTGTTTTTCCCGACTCGAAACCACTCGGGGCCTGAAACAGTGAGTCTGTTATCCTGTTTATTATTATTTTCCTGGAGAATATCTGTGTTTAATGATATATTTCAAAGCCAGATTCTTGACATTTCTTGGGTTGATGCTGAACTGGAAATAATGCACTGATCAGCAGGAAAACGGCGGTTTATCCCCCGGAGCCATAACCATTTTCCGTTTTTGTGTTCTCTTTTTTTGGGGGTTTTCAGAGCCACGACTCACAGCGATCTGGTCCTGAGAGCAGTGAATGCTGGGATAGAGTACCGAGTCATCCATAATGCATCCATCCTGAACGCAGTGGGCTGCTGTGGGCTTCAGGTAGACCTTTCAGCTTTTCTTCATCCTGCACAAGAACTACAGCTAAATGGGCATTTCTGTGTTTGACTGGTCATGTGACTGTTTAATTCGATTATGTTTTATTTATGGAGTTTGTGTTCCAGAAATCATTTGTTTCAAAGATTCGGTGCTTATAAGTTTGTCGGTTCGAATTTTTTTATTTATTTATTTATTTTATTTTTTAAAAATATGCTTTATTGAAATTCTTTTCTTCGCATATCCCAGTTTGTATTTGGAAGCTGGGGTTCAGAGCGCAGGGTCAGCCATGATACAGCGCCCCGTGGAGCACAGAGTGTTAAGGGCCTTTGCGCAAGAACCCAAGGGTGACAGCTTGGCGATACCGGGGATAAAAGCTGATATCTTACAATTTTAGCCAATAAAAAGTCCGAATTGTGAGTTTGAGCACGCAAGAAATCTTTAAATTAAATTAAAAAGCGAGAGGGCTACGGTGGTTTAGTGGTTAGCACGTTCGCCTCACACCGCCAGGGTCCGGGTTCGATTCCTGTCTCGGCCATGTGTGTGTGGAGTTTGCATGTTCTCCCCGTGCCTCAGGAGGTTTTTCTCCGGTTTCCGGTTTCCTCCCGGTCCAAAAACATGCACGGTAGGTTGATTGGCACCTTGAAAAATTGTCCCTAGTGTGTGTGTGTGTGTGTGAGTGTGTGTGTGCGCGCTGCAATGGGTTGGCATTCCATCCATGGGTGTATCCTGCCTTAATGCCCATAGACGTCTGAGATAGACACAGACTCCCCGTGACCCGAGGGAAGATCGGATAAAACGGTAGAAGATGAATGAATGAAATTAAAAAGCCGGAATTGTGAGATAAAAAGCCGCAGCGATTGTAAAACGATTTTATTTAGTCGTGGAAACCAGTATCACTTCCTTACTGGTCCCCCAGGAGCTTCGTGTCGTGAGTGGCATGTCGCGCGTCTCCGCAGCATCTAGCACGAATTCATGAATAACACTTCTGGCTGTTGAGCTGTCCAAGAGCCATTGTGCTTCCCGAGACCCTCCGCTGTTCTGCTGTTCCGCGATCAGTACTGCGATTAATTTCTACTGTGATGTACAATAGTTTCCATCCCACTGACTCATCCTGGATCAGGCTTTACACTGGAACCAGGAAAGAGCGCTTCGCATCGACACACCACCACGTAACGAACCGCGTGTAACCGGAGACGCCTTAAAAGCGTTTATCCAGTCCATTTATACAACATTAAAGCAAATAAATAAATAAATAAACATGACCGGAACATGCATAAATATTTGTTTTGATAGATGACACCTTTTAATGGCTGTGTGAGCTTGAGCAGATCGATAATAGTGTATTTTTGTTGTGTTAGCTTTATCAAGTGTGAGCCATCGACTCGACACACACACACACACACACACACAGGTTTGACTCAGGCTGGCAGACACACTGAGTAACAGGAAGCACCTGGCCCAGTATCATGTAGCAACAGATATATTTAAAGGAGAAAAAAAAAAAAAAAAAGGAAAAAAATAATACAAATAATAAGTTAAAATTCAAGCCGAGCAACATCAGCCTTTACAATGGACAATTAAGTGTTTATAACATACCAGAATATGACTGTATTCCAGAATGCACCGATTCAGGCTCATTAACTGGAGTTGGACGCGATTCACGTCTTGATCCGGAGCCAGCGATTCTGTGCAATAAAAATACACATGAGCAAAATACAACCAGATGTTCGTTTCCTGTTGTGTCCCCAAGAAGATCTACCTCTGCCATGTTAATCTACGTCCTACAGTATGTGACTCTCATATTCACGTCGCAGAAAAGCAGAGACATCAATCTCCATCTAAAATCTCCACACCTACTAATAATTCTATATAGATTATATATTATTTTATATATATATATAGAGGTGGTGTAGCCCAGTGTGTTAAGGTGTTGGACTCTGGACCGGAAGATCACAGGATCATTCGAACCCCACCACCATCAAGCTGCCATTAGTGGGCCCTTGAGCATGGCCCTTAACCCTCAATTGCTCAGTTGTAAGTCGCTCTGGATAAGGGCGTCTGCTAAATGCTGTAAATGTAAATCAATAAATCGTTTGTTTTGTCGTTTGTTTGTTTTTTGGACAATGCACATGTGTAAAAATACAATGCATCATGGTACAAATGCCATCTTTTATCCAATGCACACTTCTTTTTTTTAAATTAGCTGTAAGAAAAAGCAAATCTTACCATCCGTATCATGTGGACAATGATCAAAATCAGTACCTGATTTTACTAACACCCTTGTGGCTGTACGAGTCCTCATAAATCTCAACTCCAAAAATCCAGTGGGGATATGGGGACTAAATATGGAATGGTTTGTTAAATAGGGAGAGGCTACCAATCGGAGGTGGTATCGCCAAAGTTACCACTCTTGAGTCCTTGAGCAAGGCCCTTAACCCTGTGTGCTCCAGGGGGCGCTGTATCATGGCTGACTGCCTTCTGAAATGTATACGTGGCAAATAAAGGCTATTGTAATCTAATCACATTGTTTATTTGTCTGTCTGCCACCAGTTGTACAATTTTGGCGAGACCGTGTCCATCGTCTTCTGGACCGACAGCTGGAAACCCGAAAGCTTCTACGATAAGATCAAGAGGAACAGGGACATGGGCATGCACACGCTCTGCCTTCTGGGTAAGAACGTGAATGTCTCGATATAAACTAATAACATTGGGGGGGGGTAATTACGCACTGTGGAAAATTTGACGTTGCCATTTGATTGACCTGCTGCTTACATGCCCGGGGTTGATAACGGCTTTGCTCACCGTCTGTCTCGGGGCTTTCTGTGTTTGTTTTTGATGTGATCAAAATATTCATTAAATAAATGTAAATATTTTAATTTAAATATTCATTATGGTTTTACATCGGTCTTAAAACACCAGTGTTTCAAAGTTGCGACACTACATGACGCAAAAACAGTTTCTAAACCCGAAGACCTCCAGCCAGTCGTCTACACAACCGACACTGATTGTGTGGCCATTTTTGTGTTGCCCAGTATCGTTTAGGGAAACCATAGCAACCACTGAGCAACTCGGGACCGGAGCGGCGCAAAGCATAAAAATCGCAGCCCGTATAAGGACACGTGAACATGACCGACAAAGACGCGCCAATGAAAATGTCAAAGCCAGACGCTTCCCTCTGGGACCTGACTCCGCCCCCCCCCGTTTGTTCTTTTCTGTGTTCTCCCTGGAGTCGGCGCTAAATCAGCTTAATTCTTTCTCACACAAAAGACCTGAATGTATCCGTACGTGAGCGCTGTGTGTGTGTGTGTATATCAGCTTGCCCACGTGTGTATACGTGCACCAGATGGTCTGCACGAGGGAAATGATGATTTAGGTTTATCAACATGCATTTGCCATTTAACTCCACCCCCTCTAAAGGGAGCAAAGCCCTAAACAAAGCAGGATCTTGAGTGACAGGTGACTCCGCCTCCTGTGTATGGTGGTGGTGGTGGTGGTGAGGGTCGAGGGCTCAGGTGCGATTCGGATCAGCGCGAGGCCAGAGTGAATGAGAGCTGTGTTATTAACCTCATTATTCACTGGCAGATTGAGAGAGACCGGGATTATTTGCTTCACCTTCCACCGACACGCCTGTTCCAGACACACACACACACACACACACACACCAGACACAACACACCCCAGACAACACACGACTGATTGGTTTAACCTTCATTACATTTACTAACAAGCCATATATTATTTATCAACCTGACACAGATTACGCCACAGTAACATGATCAGTGTGTGTGTGTGTGTGTGTGTGTGTGTGTGTGTGTGTGTGTGTGTGTCTTTAAAGACAAGACCCAAAATTCTGTTCTAATTCTGTTCTCATATAATCACGTAAGTACATTATATCACTTATGTAATAGCAGCTATAAAGTCTGATCTACCTCAGAAACCACACTGTGTGTAAACACGTCTGTTTGAGGGAATCTCTGACACTGGAGACTCCTTCCCCAAAGGTAACACTTCACCTTTGAATGAAGTTTGTAATAAAGTCACTATATTTAATTTGAAAAAACATTTTCCCCCCACTGTACACCACCTCCCCCCACTGTACACCACCTCCCCCTTCCCCCCCCTCCACTGTACACCACCTCCCCCCACTGTACACCACCTCCCCCACTGTACAAACCACCCCTCCCTCCACTGTACCACCACCTCCCCCCCACGTACACCCACCATCCCCCACTGTACACCACCTCCCCCCACTGTACACCACCTCCTCCCTGTACCCACTGTACATACCAAGCCACCCATCCCTCCACTGTACACCACCTCCCTCCACTGTACGCCACCACTGTACGCCACCTCCCCCACTCCACTCCCTCCACTGTACACCTCCCTCCACTGTACCCCTCCCCCCACTCCCTCCACTGTACACCACCTCCCTTCCACTGTACACCACCTCCCCCCACTGTACGCCACCTCCCTCCACTGTACACCACCTCCTTCCACTGTACACCACCTCCCCCCACTCCCCCCACTGTACACCACCTCCCCCCACTGTACACCACCTCCCCCCACACCACCTCCCCCCACTGTACACCACCTCCCCCCACTGTACACCACCTCCCCCCACTGTACACCACCTCCCCCCACTGTACACCACCTCCCCCCACTGTACACCACCTCCCCCCACTGTACACCACCTCCCCCCACTGTACACCACCTCCCCCCACTTCCACCTCCACTGTACACCACCTCCCCCCACTGTACCACTGTACACCTCCCATTCCCTCCACTGTACACCACCTCCCTCCACTGTACCACCACCTCTCCACCCTGTCCCCCCCCACTGGTACATACACTCCACCCGTACCCTCCACTGTAACCACCACCAACCTCCCTCCACTGTACTGACGCCACCTCCCTCCACTGTACGTCCCCACCACCTGTACGCCTCCTGTACGCCACCTCTGCCACCTCCTTGGGTTGCCTTCCACTCCTCTCCCCCCCACTGTACGCCAGCCCCCTCCCTCCCACTGTACGCCAACCCCCCACTGTTCCACACGCTCCCTCCACTGTACTCCCACCTGTCCACCTCCCTCCACTGTACACCACCTCCCTCCACTGTACACCACCTCCCTCCACTGTACACCACCTCCCTCCACTGTACACCACCTCCCCCCACTGTACGCCACCTTCCACTGCGCCACTCCCCACTGTACACCACCTCCCCGCCGCTCCCCTGTACCCATCCACCTCCCCCAGTCCCACTTTCTCCCCACTGTACGTGCCACAGTCCCCCTGTGCCGCCACCTCCCCCCACTGTACCACCTCACCCACTGTCCCACCTCCTCCAATGTACACCACCTTCCCTCGTACACCACCTCCCCTCCCTCAGCCACTGTTCCCTCCACTTCCAATTTACCACCTCCCTCCAATGGATTCTGTACACCACCTCCCTCCACTGTACACCACCTTCCTCTACTGTACAGCACCTTCCTCCATAATACCAGCTCTCTCTCCACTGTACATCACCTCCTTCCACTGAATACCAGTTCTCTCCAATGGATTCTTGTATACCATCTCCTTCCACTGTACACCACCTTATCCACTGCATACCAGTTTCTCTCCAGTGGCTTCTTGTACTCCACATCCCTCCACTATACACAACCCCCTGCCTCCACTCTGGAGGAAGTCTTTGACCTGATCACCCAGCAATAGAACTTATTTCTCAAATCTATTTAAAGCACTTTGTAAGGTGTTTTGGATAAGGGCCTCTCCCAAATGCCAAAGTTATAATGAATGAATGACCCCAGCTAGCCATTGCTTTTTTTTTTTTTTTTTTGGTCAACACAAAATTCTTGTATTTGTTCATCGTAAAACTTTGGAGTCTTTCAAGGTATTTCCTATTCAAATGTGATGGAAATGATTATAAAAACAAGAAAATCAGAACTACAGTATGTTTATCTGTATATATATATATATATTATTATATATATATATATATATATAATTATATATTACATTCTTTTTTTCTACAGATAATCAAAGTGAAGGAATTGTTTTTTCAACCATGCTCAACATGGAAAACCTAACTTATATTTTGTTGCGCAACCTTTTGAGGCAATACTGCAACAAACGCTCCTCTTTTAACGAGCAAACTCCCAGTTGAGTCTTTGAAGGGTGCCTTTTCCAGATTTAGCTCCTTCCAAAGACTGTAGTCAGGGCTCAAAGAGATTAGAATGTCCAATTTTTCCTCTTAGTTTTGGGTGTTTTTATTGTGTTTTGGTCATTGTCCTGTTGCAGACCCATGGTGAGACCACTTTTTTTTTTTTTTTTTTTTAGTCTTGATATTGACCCTGCACAGATTAAGACCCCCTGTGCCACCAGCAAGCAGTAACAGAGCCTCCTCCATGTTTCACAGTAGGACTTCTTTTCTTGATATGCTTATTTTTTCAAACATCTATGTGCCTAGCGCTCAAAAACATCCCAACTTTTTAAAGGCACGTGCGTTCAACAATGGTGTCCTCCTTGCGTCCCGGCTTTGGCTCAAACAACGCAGAATAGTTTGTGAAGTCGCTTGATTGCTCTTTTGTTACGCTATAATTTCCTCCTGCGGCCACCTCCAGTCCCATGTTTCTTACACGTACTCACAGACATCTAGTTGCTTGGAGGTCTTATAGGGCTCTTTCTGCAGACAGCTGTTTCCACTGGAACCAGCGGAGACCTCAAATACCGCTCGCCCGAGTGGAAAAAGGAAAAAGCCCTAATTTCTTTTGTCAGATTAAAGTTATTTCCAGATCGACTGGCTTGGATCTCCTCGGAAATGGAATAAACACGCACCCTTTTCTGGGTTTGCTGGTCGCAGAGTTTGTTCCGAGCATATAATTTCTCCCGTTTCACACGCCGAGGTGGGCTCGCATGAGGAACCAGCGGAGACCTTTGGGTGGAAAAAGGAAAAAGCCTCTCCCAGATGTTTGGATCTCCTCGGAAATGGAATAAACAGACCCTTTTCTGGGTTTGCTGGTCAAGCGGATACTTGGAGGGTTTGGGCCTCGATGTTCGGCACAGGAGGGATACATTTCGCGTCGCTTTTCCTGTATTAAGTTCGTATGAAGTGATGCATTAAGCAGAGGCTCAGTCGCGTGTAGAGCACTCAGTACTCGCAGTCAATATTTCTATCTTAGGAACAAGTGCCATAAATACTACAAGTCCATTAGACTTCTTTGTCTCTCCTTTTTTCTTTCTCCTTTTTTTTTTTTTGTTTTTTTTTTCTTTAACTGTCTTTAAAAGGGGTCGTAAGGTTTACGAGCCACCCAGGTTCATGTCGGTGGCTCAGGCGGCCGAGCAGCTGCTGGAGGTGGTGCAGAATCGCCGAGAGCGAGCGGAGGAACCAGGTGAAGAGATGTTCGTTATTATACACAATATACATTTTGCGTATATGGCCCACACTGAACATTTTGTCTATAAGAATAACCTTTTAGAAGGCCACTAGAAAGTTCCACTAGAAAGCTGTTGGGAAAGTCAGGTACTGGTGTAGGTTTGGTGAGGAGGCTGCTTCCAGTGCTTGCATTCATCCCAGAGGTGTCCAGTAGGGTTGAAGTCGGAGCGTTTTATGTAAATCATATCTTCATGGAGCTTTATGGACATTATCATGGTCTCCTAGTTCAAGCGAAGGGAAAATGTCCTGCTTCTGAAGACCTTCTACACAACTTTGTGGGGAAGAACCAGATTTGGCCATATAATGTGCATAAACATATTGCTCTGTAGCCCAGGATTGACTGCAGACTGAAGCTAAGCAGGGTTGATTACCGGTTAATACCAGTATGGATGACCAACTGGGAAAACTAGGTTGCTACTGGAAGAGGTGTTGTTGACGCCAGCAGGGGGCGCTTACCCGGTGGTCTGTGTGGGTCCAAGACTGTTTTCCAACTGAAGCAAAGCAGGGTTGAGCCCAGTTAGTACCTGGATGGAAGACCTCCTGGGGGGGGACTAGGTTTCTGCTGGAAGAGGTGTTAGTGAGGGCCAGCAGGGGGCGCTTACCCTGTGGTGGTCATGTTTTCCTAGAGGTTGAGCACCTGGACCCCTGGGGGAGTGTTCGGCTGTAGTATACTGTCTAAAAGCACCGTGATGAGACGATAAGCCTGACACTCTGCGGTCATCCCATGATGTCTTTGGAAAAAGAGTAGAGGCGTGCCCTTGGTGTCCCGGCCAAATCCCCCCCCCCCCCATTGGCCTCTGACCATCCACCATATCTACTGATTGGACAATTATCATTCTGTCTCGTCTCCACCAGTAAGCTGGTGTGTGGTGGGAGTTCTGGCGACACTATGGCTGCAGTCAGTGGGTTAAGGGCCTTGTTCAAGGGCCCAAGAGTGGCAGTTTGGTGATTTCCAGGGCTCGAACCCCCAACCTTACGATCAGTAGTCCAGCACCTTAGACCACTCAGCTACACCACCCTCCCCCTTTTATTTATAGTCCTGCCTATAAAGGCATGTCATTTTTTCAACCTTCACCTGTGCTTTAATAGAGTAATAGACTCACAGCTGGACCAACCAACAACCCCCCCCCCCCCCCCCCCCCGGCAACCTCCCGGGGGTTGAAGGATCTACCCATCACTGCATGAGAATTGGATTAGGTTTGATTGAAAGTGTTTGATGAGATTATCGGGTTTGTGTTTGCTGCAGCCATCACCGAGGACACGGTGTGTGTGGGACTGGCCCGGGTGGGGGCAGACGACCAGGCGGTCCGAGCCGGGTCGCTGCGCGAGATGGCGCAGTGCGATTTGGGAGGGCCGCTGCACTCCATGATCATCACGGGCCGCCTGCACCCACTCGAGGTGGACATGCTGAGGCTCTTCAGCAGCCCCGAGGGTCTCGGTGGCTTGAAGATGACCGACAGCTCCACCTTTGTCTCCTGAGGACTTCAACCCTCCTGCTGTTTCGAGGAAACCACAGAAATGACGTCGGGGTTTTTTTTTTTTGGCCCGGAGAAGCTCGGAAAAACATCTGCGCAAGTTTTCTAATGACACGGTGGTGCCGAGTTCACTTTCGACTGAATTACAGAGAAGGAAATGGCAAAAAAGGCCACAAAGACAGAAAAAAAAGGGTCCGAGGGGGCAAATGAATGCCTCCGCAAACGTTTAAGGAACTGTAATTCAAAATAGTGCACAAGGACTCGACCGTGACGTAAAACACGCACTCTTTATTGCTGTTGGGTTTCCTGCAAGTCCAGATCCGAGACGCCTCGGCTCCGGGTTCCATTTACGGTCATTTCTCCATCCGTGTATGAAATCGATGATTAAAAAAAAACAAACAAACAAAAAAAAAAAAACAATTTTCACCAACATTCTGGCTTTGTTCTTTTATCCAATCAGATGCTTTAAATCACATTAAAGGTGAAATAGAAGTCATTTGGAGGTGCGGATTGGGATCCAGTAAAAAAAGGTCACACGGGGTTTGTGTGGGGGTAAGAGCAGGAGGTCACATGAAGCTAATTGGGGCAACAACAAAAAAACGTCAATAATTTTAAACCAGGAGCACAGACTGAGGACAGACTCGGACATTCCTATTCCTGAATTCCAATGTGTTATTTGCCATATATACATTACAGCATGGTGAAATGTTTCAAAAGCTGGGGTGAGAGTGCTGGGTCAGCCATGATACAGCGCCCCCTGGAGCATAGAAGCTTGGCGATACCGGGGCTCGAAACCCCGGCCTTCCGATCAGCAACGTAACCCACTGAGCTACACCCCCTCCCTACAGGTTCAGAGGTGTGCGAGGGGATCTTTTTTAATCCCTGATTAAATCCCTGTGCACATTTGCAGTCGCCTCCAGTAATCTTTGTTGGCGATTCCCTAAAATTTTAAATGTATATATATGGCATTTTGTCGCAGACAATGGTGTGGATCAGAAAACAACATGCAGTTTAATCATCCAGCGTGACCTACATTGATAAACATACTTCTACCGCTATATCCGATCTTCCCTCGGGTCACGGGGAGTCTGTGCCTATCTCAGGCGTCTATTGGCATTAAGGCAGGATACACCCTGGATGGAACGCCAACCCATCGCAGGGCACACACACACTCACATGGGACAATTTTCCAAGGTGCCAATCAACCTAACGTGCATGTTTTTGGACCGGGGGAAACCGGGGAACCCGGAGGAAAAAGCCCCTGAGGCACGGGGAGAACTCCAAACTCCACACACACACGGCCGAGACGGGAATAGAAGTTGGAATTAGAGGTGGGAGGCGAGAACGTGCTAACCACTAAACCACCTATTGATAAACATGTGTAATTCAATAATGCAAGTTTTTATCATTTTTACATTCTATAAAGCTGTCCAAATTGTGAAAACCGCTCTAGATATAAACTTGGACCATTTTATCTTATTCATGCACCTGAGCAGCTATAGGGTTAAGGGCAGTGCTTAAGGGCCCAGACGTGCCTGCTTGATGTGGCTGGGATTTTTATCCAAATGACTAAACTTTTAATCTTTTACATTTTTAATTTGGCAAAAGTAATAAATAAATAAAAATGGACTTCTATCAGCAGGTTGCGAGTTCAAATCTCAAAAGTCCATCAAGATGCAATCCGGACCATCATTCAGACAATTCCCTCATTTATACACCTGAGCCGCTGAGGATTAAGAGGCATTTTGTTGCCTATAATAACGTTTCCCAAAATGGTGCTCCGGTCCTATTAAAATTGCGTCATCGTTTTCCAGACTAGGACACGCAAATGCCGTTGTCTCAGTACGAGGCAGGAGGCCAGAATGGGTCAGAACGGCGGTTCAGAATGACGTAATCCTACACCTGAGCAGTTAATCGCTAAAAGGGCCTTTCTCGAGGGTCCGGCAAGTTTGCACCGCATCGGCGCTGGGATTTGTACCGACAAGCTTCCGGTCGTAACCAATGAGTTACAGCACTTTCCTCGGCGTCGTTCTGCGGCAACCGCGGCATCGAACAGCGCATGATATTCATGCTTTTATTCCACCAAATGCAAAAAAATAAATAAAAAGTACAAATCAGATGGCGATATAATTTATTGAATTGCACAAATGGACTGGCCAGTGGCACAGATATGTGTGTGTGTGTGTGTGTGTGTTTTAAGAAGTGATTCAATTATGAACTTCACATTAAAAGTGGCTCATCAGATCCGTTTCTGGCTGAATAAAGCTGGTGACGAGATCCGAGAAATAAATCAAGTGAATCGATCAGAAAACACCATGCTGTTTGTTTGTTTGTTTTAAAAAGACAAAGGAATTTTAAAAAGAACCGATGATGAACCAGACGTATTTAAGGGGGGGGCGGATTGTCCGAGAGGTCCAGTGGGGGAGGGAAGGAGGTGGGAGGTTGGAGGTGGGGGGGGGGGGGGGGTGGAAGGCACTTAAGAGAACAAAGTGTGATTGGGAACTGCGGGACGACGCGAGTACCCGAAAAAAAAAGCCGTCCCACCCACCGCCGAGGAGAATACTATGACGATTCACTTATACATACTGCTGGAGGCTTTTCCTTCTTAAACCAATACAAAAAAAAAAAAAAAAAAAAAAAAAAGCCTCATTTGGACCGCGATGAGGACGAGACACCGAATACAGATCAAAGTCTTTGAGCGAGATTTAAAAAAAAAAAATAATAATAATAATAAAGAATTAGGGATATGGACAGCTCTTGACCAGGAAACCCCGATGTGGTGGTCAAGCTGTTTTCCTGGAAAGAGTCAGTGAACCGTACCGCACTGCACTGCGGCTGCTCAGGATTGGTCCGTCTGGGTGTTTACGATATCGAAAAACCCAGAAAAATTACAAGAAAGGGTTAAAAAAAAAAGAAGAATAAAATAAGAGGAGACGAGGGCAGGTTTGGTGATGAGCGTCATGTAGCAGCACAGAGGGCTTTGGTCCCAGGAATCCTGAATCAGGGAAAGTCCTACATGGCGGCCACGTCGATCTGTACGTACAGCTGCCTGACTCCGGCCTGGACACACAAACGTCACTGCGTTATACGCCACGACACAATCAGACATCCCATAATTAATATGATGTCAGCGAGGTCCGGTTACGGCTTCAGATGTGTCTCTGTCTATTAACATGGGATTTAATAGACCCCTTTCTTTCATCCCTTCTTTCCTCGCATGCTTTCTTTTGTTCTTTCTGTCGTTCATTCATTCTTCCTTTTCCCATGATTTTTTCCCCTTTCTCCTCTTATTCTCTTTCTTCCTTTTCCATGATCTCTTTCCTACGCTTTCTTTCTCTCTCTCTCTCTCTCTCTCGCCCAAAATTCTTGCTTTTTCTCTTCCAGGATTCATTCTTTCTTTCTTTTCCATGGTTTCTTTCTTTCGCTTTCTTTCTCTCTTTTTCGCCCATAATTCTCTCTCTTTCTTTCTCGCCTAGAATTCTCTCTCTTCCATGATTTCTTTCTTTCTCTCTCACCCATAATCCTTTCTTTCTTTCCATCTCTCTCTCTCGCCCATAATTAATTCTTTCTCTCCTCCAGGATTCATTCTTTCTTTTCCATGATTTTTTTTCTTTCTCCCTCACCCATAATCCTTTCTTTCTTTCCAAGGTTGATTGCTTTCTTTCTCTCTCGCCCATAATTTATTCTTTCTTTCTTTCTTTCTTCCAGGATTCATTCTCTCTCTTCCATTTCTTTCTCTCCCTCACCCATAATTCCCTTTCTCTTCCATGATCGTTCTTTTTTCTCTCTCACCCATAATTCATTCTTTCTTTCTCTTCCATTATTCTCTTTCTTTTCCATGATTCATCCTTTCTTTCTCTCTTCATTAATTCTTTCTTTGAATCCTGTAAGAGAACGAAAGAAAATGAATGAATGATTCATTCATTCTTTCTTTCTTTCTCTTCCAGGATTCATTCTTTCTTTTTCCTTTCTCTCCCTCTCATCCTTTCTTTTTTTTCTTTCATCCTTTTTCTCATTCCCATTCCTTCCATCATTTCCTCCCTTTCTTGTTCCTTCCTTCCTACTTTCCATATCATTCCCTCCCCTCTTCCATGATTCTCTTTGTTTCTTTCAACATGATTTATTCATTCTTTCTATCCTCCATGGTTCTTTCTCTTTCATGATTCTTTCTCTCATCCTTCCTATATATAAAAGATGTGTGTGAGAGTGAGAGAGCGGTAAGATCACCATGTCTCATCACCGTGTCGTTCTTCTCTCACCTGTGTGAAAATGTTGTGCGTCTGGCTGAGGATCCATCGGGAATCGGCGTCCGGGGCCACGAGGAGTTTCAAAGTACCGATGTAGACGTCCGTGCACAGCGTCCAGAAGTGTGGCTCCTGCAGGTTATACACCCCCTGCAGCTGCTGCACCTGCACAGAGAACCACAATGACCTGTAGGAGGCAGCTGTGCCGGCCGTGCTGGGGTTCCACCTTCCTCATCACATGTGCGCTTAAAACGGTGCTTTAAGAAGGGGGAGGGGGAAAAAAGAAGAAGAAAAAAACACGAGGCAGCACTCACTCTCTGGTAGCACTCCGGGAGGGTGTGGTCCAGCGCAGGTGGAGTTCGTTGCATCAGGATCCCGATGGACTCTCTCAGCAACGGAACCACACTGTGGAGGACACGACCGTTTTTACTTTACCGCCGACAGGCCGCGCTGATGCTCGTGACGTGCTTAACGTAGCTAGCGTGTGACCTCATCGTGCGCCGTTCTAACCGCACGCCGCCCCGCTTCCCTCTCCGAGCTCGGCGCTGATCGTCTACTGTAGCATGATCTTCAGTCATTCGCTCTCCCCTTTCCCGAAACCCTCAAACCACGACCACGAACGCATCTGGGAGCCATTAGATGGTTTCTGGGCTTGGCTTCGTCCTCCCCCCCCTTTTTTCACTCTGCACACGGCATCGTCCGTAGCAAAAATATGAACCCCACGTTAAACGCGGCTCCGAGCCGAAACGCTTCCTTGGAAGACTCCGGACACCATTAGCGGTCACGTGGAGATCTGATGTGATCTATAAACTTCGCCGGCTCAGCACTTCTTCCAAGTAACCTCGCTGCGGTGAAATAACATTAGAGATGCGTTTCAATGTTTCGCACGAGTAAGCGTTCTGTATCAGACCTCGATTAGGGTTTAACGGGGACGATGGACGAGTGCGTAAAGGAAAAAGAAATCCATCTTGGCACTTTAAAGATTTTACGTGACGTGCTTTATTATACTATACAGCACAGTAAGTACATAAAGTATGTTAAGGTTTTCGTTTCCTGAGTGCGTTGGAAAGATGAGATGTAAGATAAAGATGTACATGCAAAGATAATGCATGTACATTAGCCGGCCAAAAGTATTGGGACACTGGGCCAGTGACGCAGTGCGATTCTGCACAGTAGCCTTTTCACATTTCGGTACTTCCAACTTTAACTTTTAATACATTCCTCGAATGCATTTTGCGAAATTGCTCATTCCCTTTTGTGGGGGGGGGGGGGAGATAAAAACTTTCATGCGGCAAGCAGCCAATCAAAGTAAAGCACACTCGGTTCTGATTGATTTTTTTGGTTACTTTACGCAGCTTCTACAGCTATGTTGGTGGCGGGATCTTGGTTTTATTATTTCAAAATAGAAGGATAAAATTTATAGAGATGTTTTAGGTTATTTTTTTTTTTGTAGAAAAATATCAAAATAAATAAATAAATTTGGATTGATTTGATTAAAAACCTTTTCACATGGAGTCAACAGAATAAAACAAGGGGTGTATAAGGGGTGTCACAATCAATAATAACATGCTTTATGTTTATCGGGATTTGGCAGATTGGACACTTTGGGGGAAATTTGTGTACGCTGATCGGAAAAGTTGGGGGTTCGAGACCTGGTATCGCCAAGCTGCCGCCCTTGGGTCCTTGAGCAAAGCCCTTTAACTCGCTGTGCTCCAGAGGGCGCCTGATCATGTCCGACCCTGCCCTCTGAACCCCGGCTTCCAAAACAAACTGGGATATGCAAAGACAGAATTTCACTGTGCTGTAATGTACGTGTGACAAATAACGGCTGTTCTAATAATCTATTCTTGTGGGTTAGTCTTGAATGTCCTATTCCAGCATAGTGTGTAGGGTTACTTCAAATGGAAGGTATGTTTGGTTTTGCACTCGGTTTTGAACGTATTTTGACTGGCGCTTGGTGGGATCTATTCATCACCAACACACAGTTCAGCATCAGTTCAAATACAAGCGGAACTTTTTTTTTAAACGATAAACGCTGAACGATAGAAGAAACTCCTGACTGACATGCCACGACAACCATGACCTTATTTGATGATTTTTGTTATTTTATTTAATTGTTAATGAGAGGTTTTGGTCTCATGATAATTGTAATAAATATCAATAGGTTGGTGTGCTAAGAGCAAGAGAGACCTTTCACATAAACAGTTGAGTCTTGTGGCAAAAAACGATAACATTAAGTACATTTGAACGCAAGTGAAAGTTTAACCCAATAAGACCCCAGAACATTTATAATTTAAAAAATGAGCAAAACATTTTCAGAAGAGTTTTTTTAGGGCAATGTAACACTGCAATGTTGGAAGCACTAACTCTGTATTTGTATAGGATAATACACACCGCATTAATACACAATAAGTTCATGGCAAGATAATGCATGTACATTAGCCGGCCAAAAGTATTGGGACACAGGGGCAGTGCCGCAGTGCGATTCTGTACAGTAGCCTTTTCACATTTCGGTACTTCCAACTTTAAATTGCAAAATGCATTCAAGGAATGTATTAAAAGTTAGAGAGATATTTTAGGTTATTTTTTTTCCTAGAAAAATATAAAAATAAATAAATAGGGCACTGCAACGTTGGGAGCACTAATTATGTATTTGTATAGGATAATACACACCGCATTAATACACAATAAGTTCATGGCAAGATGCCCGGACCTATAAACACTTCTTTTATTTAATAGCATTGTTAGGACAAACAAAAGGACCCATTAAATATGTAAATGTGGTTTTGAGAGGGGGAAAAAAAAAAAAAAAAAAACATTTGTTGACCTTTTCTAATTGTTAAAAGTGATGTTATTCTGCAACAGTGGGACTTACAGGGTTAAAGGGAGCACCGTTTTACTCTTTCACTGTCGGAGCATTACATTACACGGAGTCAAGGCTGTTAAGTGGCCTCCTGTACACCTCAACTCTACTGAACTTTTAACCTTCTTGGAATAAAATGTCTACACGCGCATGCACACGTTCCCTGAAGAGTGGAAGGTTATTATAACAGGACATAAACGTGGAATAGGGTGTCAGGTGTCACTTTTGCCTATATAGTTTATATGTACCTAAAAGTGCACCTAAAGTGACGCGACTTTTGCAGCACTCTCTCTATGGGCATAACAGAACTATAACTGGATCTAATCTTTAAAAATAAATAAATAAAAATAATAAACATTATTACAGGAAATGAATCAACTCTGGATCAACTCCCCCTGGATATTGTTCTCTAACAGCACAAAAACCGAGTGAATTATTCTATTCCCAAAGCCACCGTTACCACACGAATGAGTAAATCCGAATTCTTTCTACACGACGCAGATGCTTGGCACCTTGCTTAAGCGCCGCTTTTCTTCGTGCATTAAAAATGAAAACAGGAAAACGTCCTCTCGTGCAGCCTCCGACTTCTGACATCATGGTATTGTTTCAAGCTTCCTGTGCTTGTAAATGAGTCACGGTCAAGCATCACACACTTATTTCATGTTGCTCCTCCGTTAAAAAAAAAAAAAAAAAAAAAAAAAAAAAGAGCGCGCTCGGGACGGACGGAACCCTATCAACCTGGAGATGGTTTACGTGCTGCATGAAACGTCAGACTCGTTTATTTCCCCTCCTTTTTTAACGTTATCATCGATACAGTGTCAATTGTTTTTCTTAAAAGAAAAAAAATGTTTCATTTAAAAAAAAAAAAAGCTTTTTTTTTTTTTTTATTTAAAAAAGTATTTTTCCCGTCCTGCTCTAAAAATAAATAAATAAATAAATGTAAAAAAAAAAAAACAAAAAATTGACCCATGAAGGCAACACAGGGGTCTTGAAAAAAAGCGTGGTGTAGCTGCGGCTTGAGATTATAAATATAAAATCAGTTTTACCCGTTTGAACTCAACGTTATATGTATTTTAATGTTGTTTATTATGGTTTGGAAGGAAGACTGGATTATTTTCGGTCTTTGTCCGATTTTTAGTATACGATGCAAAAACATATCGAGGGCCTAAAAATAAAGACCCCTTCTGTGAAACCTCTGAAACTGAGGCTTTTTTTTTTTTTAAAAGCAGGGAGTGCTGGAGATTATAAATGCAGCCTTGAAACATGGTCATTAGCTAAAGCCGAACGAGCTGGAAACTGAAACGTTTCAAAAAGACCCGGTCGGGGAGCCTGTCATTACAGAGACCAGGGCTGTTGCTGGCACGGCGCGGCGCGCGGCGTGCCTATCTCGTCCGACCGTGAACACTTCCCACAACAGACACATCCAGACCCTCCCAAAGCTCTCGCTGAGGTAAACATCCAGCATGTCCGTGTGTAAATCTCAACTGAAAGAGATGGATTCTTTGCAACAGGTTCACAAACCTCCCTCAAAGCAAGACTTGTGGGGTTTGGGCTTTTACACGCTCACACACTAAGTTCAGTGAGGCACTGCTAAATACCTCACCTCTGATCATGGATGAAACAAATCCGCCCTCGTGGCTTAGCACAGATGTTAATTTATGTTAATATTCCTCGGTCTGGTTTAAGAGCGCGAGGGCTTAAAGCGATTAAGCGGCATTTTGGAAAAGATCGGGGTCATAACAGCGTGCGCCTTCATGCATTGTGTCCACTATATGTATATGTATATATGTATCTATCTATATATATCTATATCTATATATATCTATCTCTATATATATATATATATATATATATATATATATATATATATATATATATCTATATATCTATATATAGATATATATCTATATATATATATATATATATATATATATATAATATATATATATATATATATATATACATATACACACACACACACACACACATATACATATTCTCTGCTATATAGACAACCCAAATACTCCTCGTCTCTCCTGTTTGGTAACACGAGCCTCGCGAGTCGATCGTGGTTAAAGTCTTAAAACTAAAAAAAAAACACGCCGCCTTCTCTCGAGCCTCTGCAGCTGGAAAACGCATGCTACGGCTCACCAGCTTGTCCGTCTTACCGTCCAACTACCGAAACCGCAGGCATTCCCGCCGAGCCGTTACACTGCGCGACCTTCGTGAACAAACGGCAGGCCGTGCCAGAGGACCAATCAGCCAAACCAAACCCGAAGACGAGCAACGGGACGTATAAAAGATGACTTCGAGAGGTTCAAGGACCTTTTAAGGAGGTCAGTTTTTGCCTGAAGTTTTAGGCCGTTTCAGTTTGAAGCGCACTTTTTAAATCCGCCTTTCTGTGTGAAACTGACTGATGACAAAAGTGGAAGAGCTAATTCACTCAGAAGGTACGAATTTTAAGCAGCAATTGAAAGGAAGTCGGAAAAGCAAAATGGAGCACAGGATGATCATATCAAATAAGTATCTATGGAACTTTGGTAATACCAGCTTGGGTTGGTGGGATGGATGGATGGGTTGGCGGGATGGGTGGATGGATGGATGAACGGACGGGAGGCCGGATGGATGGATTTTTAAAGTCCTTTTAAATCACACAACATGGAAAAACACAAACATGGTGTTAGAATTTAATCTACACTTAAGACCAGTTTCCAAGCAGAGTGCCGCTAAACCTGCACTTCCCTCACAGGTGTAAAGTAAAATTTTAAGTTTTTAGTACAACGCGAGAGAGATTTGTGCTAATTACAGAAATCTGATTGTCTGACTTTCCACCAGGTGGCGCATTAGGCGTGGTGATACATCGAGTTATTAACGTTAATGCCTTTTCTATGATTGTGTGTGTTTCTATGTGTGCATGTGGTGCTGACTCCGCCCATTTTTAAAAGTCAACGTGATCCCTGAACCATACATTTTGCCCCGCCCCCCAGCTTACATCATCAGTCTCTGAGCATGTTCTCCTGGGAAAACATGGATCTTAGCATTTCATCAGTTTAACCTAAAAAAAAAAAAAAAAAAAAGTTTTTTGCTAAGTGCTGCCCTTCATAGTAACAGTATTCCCGAATGGCACTGGTCTCTTTCAACAAGATATTAGTGTGTTATAAAGTGGCATAAACGGTTCGGGAATGGACTCCAACGATTCAAGCACGTGCACACATCTTCTCTGGAAAATATTGCATTAGAAACAATAACAAGGCTTACAACAATAAGCATATTTAACTTCTGACGGATCCCAGCAGGACCGCGTTAAAACTCTTAACAAGGAGGTCTGTGCCGTTACGGAACCTCGCGAGATTTAATCGCCAGCCCGGGATGTGCGAAAGGCTTGGGCCCAGTCTCGTAACGGTGGACCTGATCTCTCATTCACAGCCCCAGTCTTTACAATCTTAAACAGGAACAGCAGGACGGGGAGGAGGCCTTGTACGCATCATCAAAATACTGATCGTCTCGTTTAAGATTTTACCACCGCAAAGGAAGGGGGGGGGGGTTATGAAGGTCCGGGTCTGAATGACGCAGAGCCCCCGTTTGAGATCAAACAAGGAGGAGGGAAAAATCCATCTTTAAAAAGATGTCTTTGTTCTCACATTTTTAAAGTACATGGTCATAGATCACGGCCACATTCCAGAGAGGGGAGAAGAAAAGCCTCAAACATGGGGAAACTGGGAAGAGGAGAGATGCAGGAGGGCATTTGGTGCGAGTTGGGCATTTGTCAATGGAGGCCCGCTTCCAGGAACGCAACAATATGTGTGTGTGCGGCTTCGAACGTTGACATCTTTCTCAGAATTTGATCAGGAAATGACTGTGGCTTTGGGATCATGACGAAAAATAGAAATGTGTGGCCCTGTGCACAGCATGACATTTACAATTTGTTTGCATTTGCTTTTAAATAATCCAATAAAACGTGATTTATTTTTGCCCTCATTAAAAAAATAACAGCATTCATTTTGGACTAATTCGTTGCGATATTATTGCTAATAATTGATATATCTCCCATTATTATTATTACTACTAGTTCACTACTTCACATGACTTAAATCCCCCCCCCCCCTCCCCTAAGTATTTATGGTGATACTTCTATAATAGAAAACGCCTATATAATTAGGATTCCATTTGGTCTCCATCAGCAGTTAAAAAAAACTCGCTAAAAGAATAGAACCCAAAGACAGATGTTGGCTTCACCACATGTGGGGAAACGCCGAGCTCCACCCTATGTACAATACTCATTTGGCTCTGTGTGAATCTGTGTGTGTGAGAAGTCTCTCGGTCAACTCCACCCAAAAACCAGAGCAACACCTTAAGCAAAGCAGACTGTGTCTTCATTGTAACCATCGCGCAAGGTTGACAATTTGCAACTGAGTAAATAAACGGATGTGACTAATGGGGGGGGGCTTGGGGTCTGGATGTGTGGCCAAAAAAAAGGAGAGAAAGCGATATTCACTTTATATGAAATAACTTTGTATGCATTTTATTAACGCCAGTTTGAAAACCAAATGATGTCTAAATGCAAATTCGCCTATTTCATTAACGCAGCGTGCATTAGTATGTGAGCGATCTGCTCCTTCGCTCTGCGTCGTGTTGGCGAACGAACGACAACAAAGAACAAACGAATAAAGAAACTTCAACGCATCCACTCACGCTTCCTAAATTTCTCAGAATTACGCCTACTAGCTGCGCATTCACAACAGGTATGAACTCCTCACTATATTGGCGTATTTGGAACCTTACGGAATGACCAAATTTTACGGAATAAAGCGCATTTTTCTTTTGTGAATGCGATTCCGTATAACCTAAACACATCACCAGTTTATATGGAAAAGCAACTGGAACAGAATTCTTAAAGGAGCCACGTCCCATATTTTACAATTACAAACACAGCACTAAAAAAAGTAACAATGAAATTAATATTAAAAGAATAATTTACAGAGTAAAATAATCTAGCATTATATTAAAGGGAGAGATCGAGTGAAATTCATATAACATCTGTTACTTACTATATATATATATATATATATATATATATATATATATATATATATATATATATATATATGATATATATATATATATATATATATATATTATATATATATATATATATACATATATATATAATGTCACACACACACATGTACACACACATACATATATACACATGTATATGTGTGTGTGTATATATATATGTGTGTGTGTGTGTGTGTGTGTGTGTGTGTGTGTGTGCGTGTGTGCGTGTGTGTGCCCACCTGACGCCTATGAGCAAGGCGATAAGCATGGAGCAGATTGGATCGGCGATCATCAGGTCGTACTTCTGCATGAGGAAGGCAGAGATGATGACGCCGATGCTTCCCAACGTGTCGGCGACGATGTGGAGAAAAACTCCTGCAGGAGGTTAAACACAGCTGTTTCACATTACTCGCATCTAATCACTCACACACACACACACACACACACACACACACACACACACACTGCTCGTATGCTCCTACATACGTTGTTAAATTCAAAAGAGTTCTCATACAACAACAAAAAAAAACGGCCGTTTCTTTTGGCTGCAAGTGGATGTTTGTTCAGTGAACTGTGACGCAGAACGAAAGCCGAGGGTCGGCGTTTTGGTTACTAGAAATAGAGCGGGTCGGACGGAGTCAGGATAAGGGTTCGCGTCGTTACTCCCAAAAAATGGCAGGCATTCAGACACCTTGCGGGCAGGAAAAACGGTCCACGTGCACCAGCGCCTCTCGGCAAATAAACGCTTGAAGTGTGTGGTGAAAGAACGAGGTGGTTGTGATAGCACAATGACCTCTCTTTTTATGAAAAAAGAAAAAAAAAAGTTTCCCCTTCAGTTGAACACGTCATGACTGAGGCTGCATTCAGGTTCCCAGAACACGCAACCACACAACCCAAAATTAAGTGGGAAGCTCATCCAAGTGCAGGGAAAGCACAAGCAATGGAGGAGAAGAGGGCATGAAAGAAAAAGGGGGGACGGAACTGCTAAGACCCTTAAAAAGCAGTGACACCCATAAAGAATCATGAAGAGGGTTCGAGAGTCGTTTCATCACAGGACAGAGATGCGACAAGGTGAAAAGGTCTCAGGGCCCAAAAAAAGGGTAAACTTTTGCACTCTCCTCCCCTCCCTGTATTTCCCCTGAGTGGGCCTCCCACAGGAGCCATTCTCTGTGTGTGTGTGCCAGGGTAAAAGGGGACACACTCACTTTCTCTTCTCTGCTCGTTTTTTCCCACAGAGGCTCAACACAAAGAGCTTTAAAGCAACAGCGCTCCTGCTCACTCTCAGATGTCGGCGTTAACCCGGTTAGTCCCGGGGGGTTAAAGGTCAGCCTATGGGCTGGTCTGACCCATCACCTTGCCACAAATAAAACTCCATCAACTAATCACGCCGAGCTGATAATGAAGGTATCGCATGACGACGCATAGCTTTTCACTGCCCTCGTGTGTGTGTGTGTGTGTGTGTGTGTGTTTTCCCCACGCGAGGTAACAAAACAAGCGACGCCATGGTCCGAGGCACGACCGTTAGAAATGCAAATGTTTTCATAGAGATGGAGACGGGGAGGGGGGCACACTGAACTGTACGGCAACACGTTACAGACGGGACTCGTGCGCCATCTGGTGGACGGAAAGGGAAGGTTTACCTTGTAAGATCTGTTTGCTGGAGCCCTTTTCTGGTATGTGCAAGTGATCATCTACAAAATAAAAAGTCATAATAAAATGTACATAAAAAAATATTTACACAACACAATTCATATTAGTAAAAAGAAGACATGGTAAGAAAAAAACAGCTTATTTTGATTAGGTATTAACGAAAAAGACTTTCATTAAGTGAAATCAAGAAGCTGTGGCTTTTTTTTTTTTAGTTAATTTAGCTTTTTTTTTTTAATTATAAATCAAGAATTTTCAGCCATATTTTTTGTGCCCTGACTCAATATTATTAACTAATTATTAATATTATAAATAACTATTCATTTATTTTATTATATATATATATATATATATATATATAGATATATATATATCTATATATATATATATATATATATATATATATATATATATACATACATACATATATACACACACACACACACATATGTATGTGTATATATGTATATATGTGTGTGTGTACATACATACATGCATGCATACACACACACACACACACACACACACACACCTTTTTGGTTTTACTTGCCTGTGAGATTTTTTTAATGAAATTTGTTAAGATCCCCTGCCCCCCCACTCCCCAAAACAGTAACAGACCAGTAGGCCTTTTGAGTAAATGCGTGTAATCTTTTGTTGCATTCTGCTAGATCAGTCACGTCCAAAGTCCGGAGTGGGGGGTGGCGCTAATGCAGCCCGTGTTCAAATTGACCAATAATTCTGCCTTTTGATATCTGATTCACAATCAAATATGTGATACACGGATTGATATAGCCTTCCAAGTTTTGTCCTTCTGAAGGAGATATGTTGGTGTTATTTTCTTTATTTACAGGTTTATTCAATAGTGCAAAATACCGGTATATAATATTTCAAATGAACCAATCAATGAGTCCACAACACCAATAAGGGTGACAAAGTACACGGTGTTTTACCTTGGCAGTGAGGCTCTTCATGTGAATGGCCGTGTCCATGACCGTGTCCGTGATCGTGTCCGTGACCGTGTCCGTGATCGTGACCATGTTTGGAATCGTGGCTGTGGCCATGTCCTCCGTGGCCGTGACCCCCATGGCTGTGACCGTGGCCCACGCTGCCATTAAATAGAACGTGGCTGTGCCCATGACCTGCACACAGACAAATCCAACCTGTTTGAATGTGCTCAATGGAAAATACTCAATAAAAGAGGATTTTGGTGATACAACAGAATATTTTCCTATGATAACACATATGTTGTTTTATTCTCCAATACAACAACTAATAAATAAATAAATAAAAATCAACCATTAGGACAAATTTTTGCCCGTTTACATTTTGAAATGTTTAACCAGGCTTGTCTGTAAAACCAGATGGTACAAAAGACTCAGGCATTTCCCTCCCCCTCTCAAACAATCAAAAAAATGCAGCTCGTCACGTTATTCTGAAACCGTTCATTCTGAAACCTCTGCCGTCAAGAATGAGTGGAAGAAAGTTCTGCGCATGGATGAGTTCAAATATGATGCAGAAATTCTGAAAGACAGAGGGTCAAACACTGCGGTGGAAGCTTAATGGTTTGAGGTTGTTTTGGGGGGGGGGTTTGACCAATATGGCAACCGTTCGATTATTCAGCATCATGCAATGTGGTCTGGGAGAATCAGCATGTCTGCACAACAAGACAATAAGCCAAAGCGCACCTCTGTACGCTTTATTTAGAGTGCAGCAGTCGAGTGGAGTGTTAGCCATCAAGGATTGAGCTTCCCAGTCACTGCACCTACATCCTACTGAACTGCTTTGGGATGTACTGGGAGGTCAGAAAGAACTTCCCCACTAGTGAAAGACAACTTTGGCAAGAGGCAAAGCAAAGTCTTTCAGCTGAATATTTGGAGAAACGGAATTATAAGGAGATGCAGAGGCAGGTGGAGAGAGGGATGTGGTTAAAGCTAAGGAAAAGGCATTATATTATTATTTATATATTATAAATTGGGCACTAAGGAAGGAGAAAAGGATTTGTATCAGTTCACCAGGCAGAGGGACCGAGCTGGGAAGGATGTGCTTAGTGGTAAGGTGTTGCAGAGACGTACGTGGCCAACATGACAGCAGTATAGTGTGCAGTAGGAAGGACAGACTGGTTCAAGGTGGAGGTGGAATTGCATCAAGGGTCGGCTCTGGGCCCTTTCCCGTTTGCAGTGGTGAGGGACAGGTTGAGGTCAGACAGGAATCTCCATGGACTGTGTTGTTTGTGGATGATATTGTGATTTGTGGTGAGAGTAGGGAGCAGGTGGAGGTACGCGCTGGAGAGAAGAGGAGTGGAGTGGTTCGGTCGCAGGGAGAAGAAGTAGTAAATGTGGATGAGTTTAAGTACCTATAGTAACCTATATAATAGCAAATAGTATGCGTTTGGAAACTTTTCACAGAGAATGAAAATTGTGGGATTTAAAATAAATAAATAAATATATAAAAATAAGGACCTTCTCCACCATGAGAATGTCCGTGCCCGCCGTGCTGGAACACAAAAATGCCGACGAGGTTGACGAGAAGCCCTGCGATGGACACGGGCAGCAGGCGTTCATGATGCACATCCGGAGGTTCTAACGCTCTCTGTGGAACGACAAAGAAAACGTCTCGAATCGGGTATCGGCAGAAACGTCGACGCGTCAGGCGAGAGCGAGAACAGCGGCACTCACCTCAACGCCTTCGGAGAAGATAAAAAAAGCGGTGAAGATGAGGAAGAGGCCGTTGACGAAACCTGCCAGCACTTCTGCTCTCACGTATCTGCAAAGCATGTGATCGGGAAGGGTTTAAAAACAAGGCCACTGCTTTTAGTACTGGATACAAGGATTTACACCAAGACATGATAAAGACAAACTGCATCGATTCCAACAAGATATTTACGTTTCAATTCAGTAACGGGTGAGAAAAAAAAAAAAATAAATATATATATATATATATATATATATATATATATATATATATATATATATATATATATAGATAATATATATATATATATATAGACATATATCATATATGATAATATATACAATACATACTTAACAGTAGCACCGACCATGTTGTAAAAAAAAAAAGAAATATAAAAAATAAATTATGGTTGATGTTATGGTTTCTATGTCAGTAAGCGCACAGCTTTATTTACTTAAAAAAATTTAAATATTAAAAAAAAAAAAAAGGCTGAATGCTAAAGTTTTTAAAATAAATAAATAAATAAATAAATAAATAAATAAATAAAGTTTAGTTTTTCAATCTTTTTAAGCCGATTTGTAAGCTTTTTAAGCATGCGAGCGCTTACCCGTATGAGAAGGAGTCGTTGGACCGCCACCGCGAAATCACTGACGCTGCGAGACCTGCCAGAAGTGCTGTGCAGTCGAAAAACATGTGAAAGGAATCTGATATCAACCCTAAACTGGTATAGAGGAGGGATGGGGAGGGAGAGAGAGAGAGAGAGAGAGAGAGAGAGAGAGAAATCACTAAGGAGTTTTTGCAAAATAAACAATATTAAAATATCAGTAATAAAGACAAAAAATAAAAATCATTAAAATTGCATCAAAAACATGAAAATGGAAATGAAAAGAAGACTTCTCTGGATTCTCTGGGGACATTCGCCCCAAATTCAATAGCAAACGGACAAAGAGACACAACGCGCCAAACTTGATCCCTAAACACAATGTGAAATGTAATCAAGTGGATCACTGATGTTTTCAAGCTGTTAGCAAGTTAGGCAGATCTTGAAAATAGTTAAGTCAGATGTCCTTAAGCATATATAAACCCGAACCATGTCTGCGTCGGAACGGGGATTTATTATTAGGCACGCAGTTTGAGATTTCAGGAAAGATAATATACACCTGCATGGAAATCTTTGGTCTGAACTGAAGAATGCGGTCGACACAAATATGTCTAGCTTTTTCTTACACCCCTCTATTGAATAGCTTTCCAGCTCACATCACAGCTGCTGGTTAAACAACTGGAAAAAGCAGGTCGCTTGAGTCCAATAATGACCGATCAATGATCACCATTGTTCCCAATTACCGTTTACTCAGCACCACCTACATTCCTAATCACAACCATTATTCCCACTCACTGAGTCTAATGACCAATCAATTATACGCAAGTGATCACCGTCAACCCCATGGCCTTTCACTGATCACTATTATTCCCAACCACCAATCCCCATGTCTGATCAGTATTATTTTCACAACCACTAATTACCATTTCCAACCAACCAATCACCAGTCACTATGATCCCAAACAACGATTTACCATCAACCCCTACAACCCGTCTCCGATCACTATTATTCCCAGCAACCCATCACCGATGACAATTATTCCCAATCACTGATAATAGCAACCAATCACTGACAGGTGTCATTTTTAACAAGTGATCACCGTCATCCCCATGACCTGTCACCGATCACTATTCTTCAAACCACTAATCACCACTAATCCTCACAAAGCTTTTCCAAAAGCACCATTATTCCCGACAGTCGAGCCCTGTTTAATCCCCACGCCTAATCAGTATCACACAACCACTAATTACCAGAATTACCCTACAACCCTTCTCTGATCACTATTATTCCCCCGACAACCAATCAGTAACATCACCAAGCAACCTGTCACTGTTATTCCCAACAACGATTTACCATCAACCCCTACAACCCATCTCCGATCACTATTATTCCCAGCAACCCATCACCGATGACAATTATTCCCAATCACTGATTATAGCAACCAATATCTGACAGGTGTCATTTTTAACAAGTGATCACCGTCATCCCCATGACCTGTCACCGATCACTATTCTTCAAACCACTAATCACCACTAATCCTCACAAAGCTTTTCCAAAGCACCATTATTCCCGACAGCCAATCCCCGTTTAATCAGTATCACACAACCACGAATTACCAGAATTACCCTACAACCCTTCTCTGATCACTATTATTCCCAGCAACCCATCACCGATGACAATTATTCCCAATCACTGATAATAGCAACCAATCACTGACAGGTGTCATTTTTAACAAGTGATCACCGTCATCCCCATGACCTGTCACCGATCACTATTCTTCAAACCACTAATCACCACTAATCCTCACAAAGCTTTTCCAAAGCACCATTATTCCCGACAGCCAATCCCTGTTTAATCAGTATCACACAACCACGAATTACCAGAATTACCCTACAACCCTTCTCTGATCACTATTATTCCCTCAACAACCAATCAGTAACATCACCAAGCAACCTGTCACTGTTATTCCCAACAACGATATACCATCAATCCCCACAACCCTTCTCTGATCACCATTATTCCCAACACCATTCTGTAATGCACATGTGAGAAACGCCTGATTGTGTATTGATGAATGTATAGATGAGAAGAGCAGGAAACTACTGTTTTGGAGGGAACGCGATCATCTTTGTTTGGCTGATACCTTATCAAAACGTGCAAGCTCTGGTGAACGCATGACAAAAGCTGACGTCTTATCACACTTGGGCTTGGTTTATAAACACAAAGGGAGTCAAATAAAGCAGTCGGTGCACTCAGGATTCCTTTGAGGCAAATGTTTGACACACACAAGTGTCTATTACACAATGAGGAACAGAAGAGCAGCGATGTGTTGAATGCGATCGGCAGTCTTTAGACCTACGTGGCACATCCGAGGCTCACGGTGACGTTTGTTTCGGGTTCCCTCGTAGCTAATACGTTAGCTGAGTCCAATCATCAACACCCATATTTTGGAATACACTTCTTACCTGTTACTCCATATGCCGTACGATAACTCCACAAAGGCAAAGGACAGATTCAGGCACAGGAAGAAAAATAAATTGCGTGATGTCTTGTCAGCCAGAATCGATCTAAAGCAGGGGAAAGAAATGTCTTAGCTTAGCCGTAACCACTTCATCTCTAACCTTTATTTATATATATATATATATATATATATATATATATATATATATATATATATATATATATATAATATATGATTAAATATATATATGATTAAAACAAGAAATGTATATACATATCGTCTGTATAAACTGCTTAAACAACAATAAATAAAACAGAAGTCATCCTCTCTATATAAACCCATCCAGCTGAATTCAGTGATACCGAAGTGTGTGTGTGTGTGTGTGTGTGTGTGTGCGTATGTGTATGTATATTTATGTATATGTATATATGTATATGTGATGTATGTATATATATATATATATATATATATATATATATATATATATATATATATATATATATATATATGGCTAGTTAGCATAGCTAGCGTTCAAAAGTTACAGCTCTCCGACCCGTTCGAAGCTCGAATAATCTCCCCAAAATGTTCTCGTTAACATTGTTATTACTTTAAAACATAACAACCGGGTGAGACGTGAGACATTTCGACGGAATATCTTGGTCACTCTTTACTTCCTGAATGAAACTTCCTACCCGGTGTTACTAGCATGCTAACTGTTTAGCCCCTTAGCTGTTCAGTTCCATTCAGAAAAACCCGTTAAAACACTGATAATTACCTGAACCAGCCGGAGAGTTTGAGGAGGAGGTTAAACTTGGCAGGTTTGTATTCGTCATCTTTAACTGATAAAGGTAACATCTTAGTTCAGACAGCACCCAATACCTGCACCTCCGGTATTCCCTTCAACTGTTATTACGGGAGAAAAAGGGGGGAAGGGGGTGGAGGGAAGGCGTGATGTCATCACATCCGGGTGTAAAATGAACAATTAAGGTAAAATTAACTTAATTACATTATACAGTAATGTATACTACACTGCTACATCATACAGTAAATAAATACTACACCCCTACATCACACAGTACTGAACACTACACTACAATATAATACATTACTGAACACTACACTCCTACATCATACAGTACTAAATACTACACTCCTACATCATACAGTACTGAATATACTACAATATAATACATACAGTACTACATCATACAGTACTAAATACTACACTCCTACATCATACAGTACTGAATACTACACTCCTACATCATACAGTACTGAATACTACAATACTACATCATACAGTACTAAATACTACACTCCTACATCATACAGTACTGAATATTACACTACAATATAATACAGTACTGAATACTACAATACTACATCATACAGTACTGAAATACTACACTCCTACATCATACAGTACTGAATTCTACATTCCTACACCATACAGTACTGAATACTACACTCCTACATCATACAGTACTAAATACTACACTCCTACATCATACAGTACTGAATACTACACTCCTACATCATACAGTACTGAACACTACAATACTACATCATACAGTACTAAATACTACACTCCTACATCATACAGTACTGAATTCTACATTCCTACACCATACAGTACTGAATACTACACTCCTACATCATACAGTACTAAATACTACACTCCTACATCATACAGTACTGAAATACTACACTCCTACATCATACAGTACTGAATACTACACTCCTACATCATACAGTACTGAATTCTACATTCCTACACCATACAGTACTGAATACTACACTCCTACAACAAACAGTACGGAATACTATAATACTACATTATACAGTACTGTATACTACACTACAACATAAAACAGTACTGACCACTACACTCCTACATCATACAGTACTGAATACTACAATACTACATCATACAGTACTGAACACTATACTACAACATAATACAGTACTGAATAGTATAATACTACATCATAGAGTACTAAATACTACACGACAATATAATACAGTACCGAATACTACAATACTACATCAAACAGTACTGAACACTACAATACAACATAATACACAATACTACATCATACCGTACTGAATACTGTAATACTACATCATACTGATATTAAATCATACAGTACTGAATACTACACTACTACATCATACAGTACTGAATACTACACTCCTACATCATACAGTACTGAATATTACACTACAATATAATACAGTACTGAATACTATAATACTACATCATACAGTACTAAATACTACACTACAATATAATACAGTACTGAATCCTACGCTACAACATAATACAGTACTGAACACTAAACTCCCTCATCATACAGTACTGAATACTACACTCCTACATCATACAGTACTGAATACTACAATATAATACTACTAATACATCAATACAGTACTGAATACTACACTACTACATCATACAGTACTGAATACTACACTACAATATAATACAGTACTGAATACTACAATACTACTAAATACTACATACATATAATACAGTACTGAATACTACAATACTACATCATACAGTACTGAATACTATAATACTACATAATACAGTACTGAATAGTATAATACTACATCATAGAGTACTAAATACTACACTACAATATAATACAGTACTGAATACTACAATACTACATCATACAGTACTGAATACTACACTCCTACGACATACAGTACTGAATACTACACTCTTACAACAAACAGTACTGAACACTACAATACAACATAATACACAATACTACATCATACCGTACTGAATACTGTAATACTACATCATACTGATATTAAATCATACAGTACTGAATACTACACTCCTACGACATACAGTACTGAATACTACACTCTTACAACAAACAGTACTGAACACTACAATACAACATAATACACAATACTACATCATACCGTACTGAATACTGTAATACTACATCATACTGATATTAAATCATACAGTACTGAATACTACACTACTACATTAAACTGAACTGAATACCACATCAGGCAGAACTGAATACTACACTACTGTATCCTATTGTATTTAATAATTTGATCATTAATATTTAATTATGTACATAATAAATCAGATACATTTGTAATTAATACGTCATTGGTTCTATTGGTTATTTAAAGATAGTCGTACAGACATATATATATATGTGTGTGTGTGTGTGTGTGTGTGTGTGTGTGTGTGTGTGTGTGTGTGTGTGTGTGTGTGTGTGTGTGTGTTTTAAAATAGATAAATAGATAGATAGGCAGACAGATAGAACGACCTAGAATAATTAAATACATTGATAAATGAATGACGGATAGATGCTCAGTGGCAAGTTGCATCCAGCAGATGTCAGTCTTGTATAATACCGCAAATTCCTCTGCCCACTTTTTCATAACGTGTATAAGCATTTATTTTTTCTTTGTTTTATATTAGAAAGCTTCTGGATCCAAACTTTCCAGCAACTCCAAAAAATACGCACCAGCATTTAATTTTTCTGCACCATCAGCACCATTTTGAGGAGAAAAAAAAGAAAGGATTTTTTTTTTCAATGAAAGAAAGAAATAGAAGATGGTAAGGAAGACAACATGACAAAAGCAAAAGAAAAAAAAAAGAAGAGGAAAAATAATGAACACTGTCTGGGATAATGAGGTAGCAGAGTTTAAGCAGTTGAACAAACAGTACATGAGCTGCATTTTAAACGCTTTAAAGTAGGAAAGAACAAATAATTCACCCAGTCTGGACTAAAGGAGTTCCCATGGAAACTGTTCTAGGGACAGAAGATGAACAGAGCCAGTTAACCAGCTTGAACCGCCAACTCAGTATGGGTCAGCTCAAGGAACAATGAGTGTGAACGTGTGAAAGAGACACACACTGCATCCTGGAATATTTCACGTATTCCAGAAATGAAAAAAATACATATTCCCTATACAGAATTTTAGTATCCTGATGGTAAGCACGCTGTACAACACAATATGTGGTGCATTTTTTTTTTCAAAACCCTGAAAATGATGAAGCAATTCATCCCATTCCCATAATGCCATACTTGGAGAGATGGAAATGTACAAGCCATTTCTCCTGGAAGAACATTTCAGCACTCTTCCTGGCTGAGGAACTCCGAGAGTATCAAAGAATCCTTGTTTTTCTCTCCCCGTCTCTCTGTTGAATAAAAAAAAAATGCTCCAGTGACCAGTGTTTCTCTCCCTTTCTTCGTTGGGATCCGAAAATATTCATCCTCTTGATGAATATTGTTCTCCTCGACTCTATACCACCATTCCTAAAGATCCATGAAGTTAATGACCAACTCAGTAACTTTGCGGATGGGGATTCGGGATTGTGGTTAAAATACACTGTCTGCCACAGGAGGAGGGGGGAACGGTGGTTTAGTGATTAGCACATTCGCCTCACACCTCCAGGGTTGGGGGTTCGATTCCCACCTCCGCCATGTGTGTGTTGTGTGTGTGTGTGTGTGTGTGTGTGTGGAGTTTGCATGTTCTCCCCGTGCCTCAGGGGGTTTTTCACCAGCCCAAAAACATGCACAGTAGGTTGATTAGCACCTTGGAAAATGATCCCTATTGTGAGTGTGTGTGTGTGTGTGTGTGTGCCTTGCAATGGGTTGGCATTCCATACAGGGTGTATCCTGCCTAGACACCTGAGATAGGCACAAGTGACCAGATAAAGCGGTAGAAGATGAATGAATGAATGAATGAATGATGATGAAATATAATGAATAGACATTTGGTGGTCAGGTTTCTTCCCCGTGTAAGTAAATAAGGCACCACTCATTGGCTCGTTAGGCAGGATCAAATGACGAATATTTTTATAACCCTGTTTGTCTCGATAACGATTTTGGATAATTGCAATGGCTAAAATTGTTGCCTACAATCCAAACAAAGTGAATCGAATCGATGTAACAATTTGGGTAGCAATAGCAGACCGCAGGGTTAAAGAATCTGTAATCATATGGACGCGCTATTAATATCCGCCGTTTATCTGGGCTCGAAATATCACTGAACACATGGCCGTCTCTCTCTCTCTCTCTCTCTCTCTCTCTCTCTATATATATAATATATATATATAGATATATATATATATATATATATATATCCTTTCCTAAGAGCTAGCATTTCTCTCAGCATTCCAGATAGCTGCAATACGTTCACCCAAGCAGAGTGAAAGTACAGGGATTTGTATCTGTGTTTAAAATTTAAAAAACACTTCCGGCATGAACCCTCACACTTCTCCACCATGACCTTGAAGTAACACTGTTTAACAAGAAGAAGAAGAAAAAAAAAACACAATTCTCTGATCAGAGTCCAAACTGTTTCCTGATTTCCTGAGCGTTGTTGGCATTAAAATGCTTGTTTCTTTGTGCAGTGATGGTTGCTGCAGTGATGGTTGTCCTTCTGGAACGTTGTCCCAACTCCACACAGGAGCTCCGGAGCTCAGTCAGAGTGACCATAGGTCGTGACCCTTACAAAGCCCCCCCCCCCCATTGGCCAGTTTGATTGAGCACCACTTCATCCACACTTTCCATTTGACAATTATGGAGAGCACTGTGCTCTTGGGAATCTTCAAGAGAGGCGTGTAGCTGTCCAAGCCGATAAATACATCCATCTTTCCACAAGTAGAATACAATCAAGCAATTCGAGGGTTGGTGGTGGTGGGGGGGGGACGACGACATATGAACTATTAACATATGACATATGAACTATTAATGTGATATTTTGGATTTTTTTAATAATAATTGTTTTCACTAGTGTTTATGTAAAAAGGGTGTAGAAACTTTCTGAATATGAAGCGTATATACAGTTTACGTCACTCAGCTAAATTTGCAACAGTAAAGTTCTCTACTTGAGTAAACTGTTCCTCAATTTGAAAAGCTGTTAAGTGAAAGTAGTACTTTCCAAGCATTCGTGGTTGTTTTCTGCTATAAAAAGCCAAGCAATGAATCATGTCACCATTGTGACATGAAATATCTCATCAACAGAGACTTTTGGCTGGACTGCTTGTACTTCCTGTATGAAAAAAAAGCCCGCAGTGAGATATGATCTCTAACAGATCCCTTACAGTGGGCTTACATAACATAACCCGACAGTTGTATTTGTCCTGGACCAACAACAGCGTAGCCGGAGAGTCTGCTGACCAAGTGCTTGCCTCTGTACTTTCCAGACCTGAGCAGCAAGACTAAAAGGCTTGTTTGGGCAGATTATTTATTGTAGCTAAACTTGTAGGACAATTTCTTGTATATATATATATATATATATATATATATATATATATATATATATATATATATATATATATATATATATATATGCTTCCTAAATTGGAACCTAAACATATCACCATATATGGAAAGTAACCAATACCGGAACATGATTCTTAAAGGAGCCACGTTACCGTATTTAACAATTAAAACAGAGAGTAAAAAATTAGCATTGAAATTGAAAAGAAATTTATTAATTAACCCAGAAATGAATACTTAGAGAATATAAAAAAAAACCTATTATTTAAAATAAATATTAAATAATCCAAAATTAATTAACCCAGAAATGAATACTTAGAGAATATAACAAAAAACAAAAACTATTATTTAAAATAAATATTAAATAATCAAAAATTTTATTTGAATTCGAGTCATCTAATGGCGATAGTGCAATATATATATATATATATATATATATATATATATATATATATATATATATATATATATATATATATATATATATATATATATGTAATTGTCCTTTCAGTTAAGCTAGGAAACGCAAAACATGTTCCAGCATGACAATGCCGCTCCGTGAAGATACGCATTGAATGAGATGGAGTGGAAGATCACTCTGTCTCCCAGTCCTCCTTGTCCTCGCCCTTATATGAAATATAAATCTATATAAATAAGGGCTGTGCAAATGCATGTGTTAATAATGCGCTTATTCACTTTACCATGTACTGATTAATTTTTCCCACAGCACCCGTTCTCTACACAGATATAAAAATAAATAAATATAAGAAAATTAAAAAAACGGCCTGTGTGGTCTCAGTTTGGTGTCCTGAAGACTTCCATCATTTTGATAGATAGATAGATAGATAGATAGATAGATAGATAGATAGATAGATAGATAGATAGATAGATAGATAGATAGATAGATAGCACATCTACATAGCAGTGCTTCAACTTGTTCTGCTGAACAAATAACACATTAATATGAGAGAGTGTGTGGGAGGCAGCACCAAGGGGGGTCATGACTCCTAAAACCAAATTCCGGAATAATAATAATGAAAGCTATTTGTACAGTACAGAGTTATGCTGAGGACAGCAACATTTCGCTCGTAGTCTTTTATTTAAGATGCACGAAGAGGACAAAGCAGTCATACGAAAGGTCAAACTGCAATCACGCCACGGTGTGCTCGCACAGCATGTGACCTCGCATATCGCTAGATGTGTGCAATCATATACGTCATGCGGCTTTAGTGTACAGGATCCGCCGATCTACTACACACATGTACGGGAAGACAAGAGACTTTGCGCATAAAAAGAATGCGACAACGGTCCTAAATCTGAACCTTACAAAGCATGATATTAAAAAAAGAAGGCAAATCTTGAATTGAATTGAATGGAAGACAGGTTTTGTCTTGTTATGTAATGTATAAAAAAAATGGATGGAGTCCAAGTTCACTACCAGGAATTATTCTTTCATTTCACTTTTTCAAGGCGGCAGATCTTTCTTTCTTTCTTTCTTTCTTTTCTCTCAGAATTCTAAGAACAATGGAGTGCAGCATTAATGCACATGTTCACATCCCTGGTCCAGGACACGGATATAAGTTCCTATATATGTCAGAAATGACTTCAGGACAAGTAGACTACATGGACATAAGTTTGTGGACACCTGACCTGCAGGGGTGGCCAACCAATCAGAGACCAAGAGGCACATTTTGTATTGTGTTACCGTGTCATGTCGTGAATTGTTGACGGGGGTGGGGGGTGTTGCCATGTCTCAAATCTGTGTCTCGATTCGTTACCCGGGGGTGGCAGAAACACTGACATAAATGATCTTGCCCATATTGGGAAACTATGCCCTATTTTTATCTCACACAGGTGAATTTGACAAAAATACTGTATTGAACTCAAATGAAGTGAACACGGACATTAAAAAACACAAACACAAACTTTGATATGGACACGAGAGCTGCATGAGGCTCGGGAGATGCGTCTTGGCCGTTCCTGGTATACGGATTCATATGCACGGATTCATGTGCACATTTAGTCCCCATACACTACACCGGAAATGTGTTCATCTAGTGTCTGGGGTGTGCTGCTCAGTAGTTTAAGGTGCTGGGCTGCTGATCGGAAGGTCAGGGGTTCGAGGCCCGGTATCGCCAAGCTGCCACACTTTGAGCAGGGCCCTTAACCCTCTATGCTCCAGGGGGCGCTGTATCATGGCTGACCATGCTCTCTGACCCCCAGAAACATAATGTAATGTATATATGACAAATAAAGGCTCTTCTATTCTATTCTATGTGCATTAGAATGTATTTCTATAAAGCTGAGGTGAAGTCAGAGTTCCTCTATAGAGGCCGCTCAGTATCTGCGACTCCAACTCATATAAAGCATATATACATCGAGCGGCCTTTGTGCACAAATCTCACTCAACGGCATCCAAAGACATTCTATCCATTTCTGTGTCTCCAACTTTGGTGGTAATAATTTGGCCGGACGAGCCACATATGGCATATCATTTCAACAATGTCCCGGTGGGATCAATAAAGTATTCATATTTAGCAATAGATTATATATCTGCCAGAATAAATGTAGCTTTACTCAAGTTACTAAAGGAATAAAAAAAAACTGTGTGTGTGTGTGTGTGTGTGTGTGTGTGTGTGTTCCAGTTAGATTTTTAAGTATAAAGCAGCACAAACACAGTTCAAAACCTGACACGTAATACACACAGACCTCCAGTGTTGGGGAGTAACTGGTTACATGTAACGGCGTTACGTAATTGAATTACAAAATAAAAGTATCAGTAATCCGTTACAGTTACTGAGGAAAAAAACGTGTAATTACATTACAGTGACTTTCGAAAACATTAAAGATTACAAATCCCAAAGAACCATGCTCAGCAAAAATTTCGCCCGCTTCCGATATGTAACATCTTTTAAGCGCCACCTAGTGGACAAATGAAAGTAAACTAAAAGTGTAATCAGCTACTTTACTTTGATTTTAAAAGTTACATTGCTTACTATATTTTGAATAGGGTCATTTGTAATCTGTAATCTATTACATCTAAAGTAACCTTCCCAACACTGCAGACCTGATGGGGGAAAAAATCAGGTTCAATGGTTGATGGTTCAAATGGTTAAAAAAGAGACAAAAAAGAAATTATATTCATTCATTCATTCATCTTCTACCGCTTTATCCGATCTTCCCTCGGGTCACGGGGAGTCTGTGCCTATCTCAGGCGTCTATGGGCATTAAGGCAGGATACACCCTGGATGGAATGCCAACCCATCGCAGGACACACACACACACACACACACACATACACTAGGGACAATTTTCCAAGGTGCCAATAAACCTACCGTGCATGTTTTTGGACCGGGGGAGGAAACCGGAGAACCCGGAGAAAAACCCCCTGAGGCACGGGGAGAACATGCAAACTCCACACACACATGGCGAGAGAGACAGGAATCGAACCCAGACCCTGGCGGTGTGAGGTGCGAACGTGCTAACTACTAAACCACTGTGCCCCTCAGTAATTATATTACAATTATTCATCTTTTATCTTAAGAAAAACAAATTTTTTCATGTTTAGGTAACACAAGCGCCGTGTTTGTTTTTGATGTCGAAATTTTAATACCATGAGGCAGAGGCCAAAGTTGCATGGGAACATCTGGTGTGATGCGTTTTCATGCAAAGTGAAAATACGCTGTAAGACAAGCGAAAGTGTTTGGGATCTCAGAGGTTCTAGGATTGCAGTCAAGACGAGGCAAGACGAAACACCGAGAACCTTCAGGCCAGCGAAGCTCCTACAGGGACATCTGAGCTCTGCACGATCATGAATGGCAGGAAGGACAAACATCCCGGTCAAGAGTCTATCCCTTTTCTTACCCGGATGTTCAAACGACTCGTACGACAGTTCATATCCATAGCGTAACCATAAAAACGGCCATAAAAACAGAGTATGGGGACGGTTAAAAAGCTGCTGAGGATTGCAGATCGCACACAGAAGCGTTCGCTGCGCTAGAGCAGAGGACGCTCAGCGTGAGTTCAGTGTCCCTGGGTCACACTCCATCTGCTGAACCTCAGGCTTCTCCTCCTCCATAAATATTCTGCCATTGTTCAGACAGCAATCTGAAAGCCACACTCAGAGCCACCAGGCACGTGATTGAGACTCCTCCGAGGGTGGGGGGGGGTTGTGAGGGGGACCACGACTGAGTCTCCCCCGCCACCGAGAGCCAGGAAATGCCATCGCTTGTAAGCGATTAGAAGCGACACGGACCCTGTGCAGAAATAATGGTCTCTGGGTAGTTCCTTTTCTGAGAAACTTTCTCTCCTCAGCACTTCCATGCGGACATACAACTTTCGCCGGGGGTCAGAGGGCGAGAAGGTCCCGCTGTCCAGCGAGATGTTCAACATGGAACATAAATCGTCGTTGAATAGTCATTAAGGAGCTTCACTCTCACTCTGATGATTTAGACAGGAAAAAAAACATGCTTTTATTTTTTTTACTTTTCCTTCTCGCGTTCAAGTGCTGAAGCGTTCTGACCCCCTCATACAATCCAGCGTAAACTCCACACTATATTTAAACCGGAGAGTGGGCCATGGTACGAGAGTTCATTCCAACAGCGTTGCATAACTGCAAACCCACTGCAGAACAGCTCAGGACCACAGATGCATATAACATAACATAACATAACATAACATAACATAACACAACACAACATAACATAACATAACATAACACAACACAACACAACACAACATAACATAACATAATACAACGTAACATAACATAACATAACATAACATAACATAACACAACACAACACAACACAATATAACATAACATAACATAACATAACAAACACACAACACAATGTAATATAATATATATATATATATATATATCATATAGGGCACAGTGGTTTAGTGGTTAGCACATTCGCCTCACACCTCCAGGGTCTGGGTTCGATTCCCGTCTCAGGCCATGGTGTGTGTGGAGTTTGGAGGTTCTCCCCGTGCCTCAGGGGGTTTTTCTCTGTGTTCTCCGGTTTCCTCCTGGTCCAAAAACATACACGGTAGGTTGATTGGCAAAATTGTCCCTAGTGCATTAATGTGTGTGTGTGTGTGTGTGTGTGTTGTGTGTGTGTGTGTGCCCTGTGATGGGTTGGCATTCCATCCAGGGTGTATCCTGCCTTAATGCCCATAGACGCCTGAGATAGGCACAGGCTCCCCGTGACCCGAGGGAAGATCAGATAAAGCGGTAGAAAGATGAATGAATGAATGAATGAATGAAAATAACATAACATGAAGTAGGAGAAGCATGAAGTAACGGGTGTATAGATACATATATATATATATATATATATATATATATATATATATATATATATATATATATAACGTAACATAACATAACACAACACAGCACAATGTAACACAACACAACACAACACAATGCAATATAATATAATATAATACAATGTAACATAATATAAAATAATATAAAATAATAGAATAGAATAGAAATGTAATAATATAATATAATGTAATATAATAATAATATAATATAATATAATATAATATAATATAATGTAATGTAATATATATATTATAATATAATGATTAAAATACATTATGGTTGAGTTTTTGATTCTGATTGGTGAGAATGCAATAATTCTAGTAAGTCAGAATTCGATAACAGATCAAATCAACAGATCAATGATTTAGCATGAGTTGGGTTGCAGTGAGTTCAGTTATTACTGTTTTATTCACTGTTTATATAGAGAGAGATGTACCAGATCCAATTATATTACACTTCTTGAAAATTTCGGACACTTCTAGGAAAAAATGAGCTTTTAATGAATATTATAAATAAACCTTCTACATAAGCTTTTTCTACGTGATTGAATCATTGGACATTTTAAAGGATCTGACTCTGGATGAGCTGCTGTTGTTGAATCTATAATGATGGCAGATGTTGAGCTCATTTCTGAGTTGCACGAACTTAATTGAGGGTAGAGAACTGTAGAAGAGACATTACTCATAATCACACACTCCAGAGCTCATTATATTTCTCACTCTTTGGTGTTTGTGATGTTTTAATGATTTATATCCTACATTTTAATGACCATAATCATTCCCCTTCTGAGTTTGGTTCCTTTCAAGGTTTCATCCTGACACCATCTAAGGCAGGGGTCTCAAACTCGCGGCCCGCGGGCCAACTGCGGCCCCCGGGACGATAATTTGCGGCCCCCGTTTTAATAAGAAAGATTGAACGTCAGTGCGGCCCGCAAGATTGTTGTTTACGGCAAGCGGTGAAGAAGCAGAAGGTAGCAGAATTGACTTTAGATGAACAAAGAGCTTTTATTTTAACAGCCCAGGTGTAACCTAGAAGTACGTCATCTTAAAGACAATACAACGAACTCATACCCGGAACCAGAGCCATGGCTGCGAACATCAGCCTGGCTCATGGTTCCTTCCCTCACACACACAAACATGTCTTGTTGTGTGCGGAGCTGAACGAAAAAAACCAATCACGGAGAAAAAACCCCTGAGGAATGTAGAGAACATGGACAAACTCCACACACACATGGCCGAGACGGGAAACGAACCCGGACCCTGGCGGTGTGAGGCGAACTAAGCGAACTAAGCCACCGTGCCTCAGAACAGAACAGTTCAGAACAGTTCATGTTTAATGTTCCATTCATGTTCATAAAGTTAAAGGTTAAGGAACTGTTAAATCAGACATTCATTTTTTAATTTATTTATTTAATTCATTATTTTGTGTTAAAAATAAAGATATTTAAGAACATTGGAATGATCATGAGGGGCACGGTGGCGTTAGTGGTTAGCACATAAACGCCTGGGTTCGATTCCCGTCTCGGTCATGTGTGTGTGGAGTTTGCATGTTCTCCCCGTGTGCCTCAGGGGGTTTTTTTCCGGGTTCTCCGGTTTCCCCCCGGTAAAAAACATGCAACGGTAGGTTGATTGGCACCTTGAAAAAATTGTCCCTAGTGTATGAATGTGTGTGTGAATGTGTGTGTGTGTGTGCCTGCTATGGGTTGGCATTACCCATCCAGGGTGTATCCTGCCTTATGCCCATAGACGCCTGAGATCGGCACAGGCTCCCCGTGACCCGAGGGAAGATCGGAATAAAGCGGTAGAAGATGAATGAATGAATGGATGAATGAATGATCATGAACATTGGAAATCCTGATGCGGCCCAGCCTCACCCAGCCTCTGCCTCCAGCGGCCCCAGGTAAATTGAGTTTGAGACCCCTGATCTAAGGGATGGCCATTATACGGGAAAAACCGAAACCAGCATCACAATTGCCCTTGTGGGATGTTTAAAAGCATATATGAATATAATTGTTATGTGTCCACAAAAGTATCCATATAGCATACATTGGGAAAATAATGTAAGCAAATAATAACCAGCCAAATAATTTCACGCTTCCTCTGCAGTGTTATATTATACTTTAATACGGTAATCAGATATCCTGATATACTGAAAGATGGTTGTCATGCTATAGCATTAGATATAGATATATATATATATATATATATATATATAATATATATATATATATATATAGTAGAGAGAGAGAGAGAGAGAGAGAGAGAGAGAGAGAGAGAGAGAGAGATGATAGAGAGAGAGAGAGAGATAGAGATAGATAGAGAGATAGATAGATAGATAGATAGATAGATAGATAGATAGATAGATAGATAGATAGATAGATAGATAGATAGATAGATAGGATCTGTCTCTAACCCTAAGATATATATATACATATCAACATTTATGCCATTTAGCAGACTGCCGCTATCCATTGCGACTTACACTAAAATGAGCAATGGGGTTAAGGGCCTTACTCAAGAGCCCACTTTTTTTGTATATATATAGTATATATATATATATATATATATAATATATATATATATCCTTATATATATTGTATATCCATATAGCGTAACATTGGGATGCAGGCAGAATGTTACACTCCGGAAGCCTTACCAGCCAAATAATTTAACGTTTCCTCTGCAGTGTTATATTATACTTTAATACGATAAGCAGATATCCAGATATACTGTTACATAGTTGTCATGCTATAGCATTAGATAGATAGATAGATAGATAGATAGATAGATAGATAGATAGATAGATAGATAGATAGATAGATAGATAGATAGATAGATAGATAGATAGATAGATAGGATAGATAATCTCGGCTATATTATATATAGGGTTATAATCAATATATATATACACACACACACACACACACACACACATTATACCATTATACATTTATGGCATTACAACTAGCAATTGTGGTTAAGGGCCTAAGGGCCTTGCTCATATATATATATATATATATATATATATATATATATATATATATATATATATATATATATAGATATATAATAGGTCAGTTTTCTCCCGTCTTCTTCCATTTTGCCCAGTAGGACTGGTTGTGATTTGCACCTCTGTCCCTCCACCTCATCTTTTCCCTCTGGGGGGAGCACAAGGGATTGGCTTTGTCTCCATGACGACGGTCTGTAACCGCACCATCAGTAAGAGCCTATAATCAATAGCTGCTAAAAAAAAAAAAGAAAAAGAGAAAAACCTTAAACCAGGCTTGTTAGAACACATTTTCTTGCCATTTCTAAATAAAGAAAAAGTGTGATGTTGTGTGTGTTAATATTCGACACCCAGAACAAGGCCCGCAGTGTGTGCACCTGAGCCAGTGTCTGCGGCGCGTCACAGCTTCACAGGGAGGCAGCAAGAAGCCCTCGTTGCGTTCCCATTGTGTGCTGTCTCCATTACAGGAGGTTTACACTTCGCCACGGAAAAGCGCCGACAGTAGGTGATGAAAGAAGCTGCTTTTTTTATTTTCTTTTTGAGCAAGGGATATTAGATTATGGCTGCATCCTGGAACATCTTGAATAACTTATCATGAGAAACTGGAACAGATCCTAGAACATAATCAAGTCATTATTCTGGGACAAAGAGGTGTAATGTTCTCTGATCTTCGCCTCTCTTTCGGGCCGATTTGTACATCTCTGCTTATGAAAGTGATGTTCATAGGTTGGGTAGATTCTGATTGGTCAGAGGGAAATGTGAAGAAAAATCAAAGATATTTATTTGTACTGTACAGTGTTTTTATGCCTCTTTTTTTAACTAGACTTTTTGGAAGATGACATCATGCCCGAGGAATTAGAAGAGTATGCTGGTCCCAATATTTAAGAATAAGTTAGATGTGCAGTAACAGGGGAATAAAGTTGATTCGTCACACCATGAGGTTACAGGAAAGAATAGTGGGAAAAGGGAAGAGGAGATCATCTGTGAGCAACAGTATTGTTTCATGCCGAAGAAGAGCACCACAGGTGCAATATTTACTTTGAGGATGTTGTTGAAGTATAAAGAAGGTCAGTGGTTAAGGTGTTGGACCAGAAGATCATGGGTTCAAACCCCACCACCACCAAGCTGCCACTAGTGGTCCCTTGAGCAAGGCAGTTAACGCTCAATTGCTCAGTTGTAAGTCGCTCTGGATAAGAGCGTCTGCCAAATGCCATAAATGTAAATGTAAGTATGTGAGGGTGGTGCAGGACGTGTGTGAGGACAGTGTGACAGACTGATTGAAGGTGGAGGTGGGGATTGCATCAAGGGTCGGCTCTGGGCCATTTCCTGTTTGCAGTGGTGATGGACAGGTTGAGGTCAGAAAGGAATCTCCATGAACTGTGATGTCATGGATTGTGATTAGGGAAGAGTCTGGACAGGTGGGAAGGGGAATGAACGTCAGTAGGAGTAAGACAGAGCGTGTGAATGAGAGGGAAGGCAGTGGAGTGGTGCGGTCGCAGGGAAAAGAGGTGGTGAAGGTGGATGAGTGTCAACAGTGCAAAGTAATAGCGAGCGTGTTTTAGAATGGGAGACGTGGAGCAAAGATTGCAGGCAGGGTGGAGCAGGTGGAGAAAGAAAATAGGAAGGCCAAGGAGGAGATTTATGGATGTGTGGAAGGAAGACATGAATGTAGATGGGGTGAAAGAGGCAGATTTAGAGGACAGGGTGGTATGGAGAAGCATGATCCACTGTGGTGACCGCTAATAGGAAATTTATGTCTCAGCATATCCCAGTAATGTTATAAAGCTCCTGGGGTTAAACATGAGACAGCACTTGTGGATAACAGAGAACATAAAGAGCCTTGGGGGCCCAAGAGAGGGAAACACTAAGGGAGGCGGTGTAGCTCAGTGGTGTAAGCTGCTGGGCTGATGATCGGAAGATCCGGGTTCGAGCCCTGGTATCGCCAAGCTCTGTGCTCCAGGGGGCGTTGTATCATGGCCGACCCTGCGCTCTGTCCCCAGCGTCTTCGGGCATCAAGGCAGGACATAACCTGTATAGAATGCCAACTCATCACAGCCCACACACGCGCACACACACACACACACACACACACACACACACCTCACATTCATACACAATTTTCCAAGGTGCCAATCAACCTACCGTGCATGTTTTTGGACCGTGGAGGAAACCGGAGAACCCAGAGAAAAACCCCTGATGCACGGGGAGAACATGCAAACTCTCCACACACACACACACACACACACACACACATATATGGAGACGGAAGGTGTGAGGCAATCTTAGTGCTAACCACTAAACCACCATTCCCCCTCCCCCCAAAGTCTACCAAATAGGCTTTTAAAGATACTGCTTTCTTTTATCGGGTGTTTATTTAAGTTTTATAGAAAGAGTACCGGAGTCAGAGCTAAAGGTGTATCTTTACGTTTTCCATCGTCTTTTAGTAAAAAGTAAGAAAAAGGAAACTGATGATGAAATGATTGTGTATATGAGAACTTTTGCGAGCATTCCACGAGATTTGTTGTGGCTACTGGTGTATATGTAAATAGCTGTTTAGTAAATAAAAAAATATAGCTGTTGGTCCTGTGGTATAAAGAACTTTAGGACTACAGGTAATAACACACATGTTACACTCCATCATGGGTTAATTCCATATATAACACTATAAACACTTTTTGAATACATAAAAAGCTGAAACTTAAATTTATATTTAATTACATAATCTTCCTTCAGTTCTCCCACAGTCAACAAATGTATTAGAAGAGACTTGTTATTTTTTCATTCATTCATTCATTCATTCATTAATCATCTCTAAACCCTACCGCTTTATCCGATCTTCCCTCGGGTCACGGGGAGTCTGTGTCTATCTCTCTCAGGCGTCTATGGGCATTAAGGCAGGATACACCCTGGATGGAATGCCAACCCATCACAGGGCACACACACACACACTCACACACTCTCACACACACACACACACACACTCACACACACACATTCACATTCACACACTAGGGATAATTTTCCAAGGTGCCAATCAACCTACTGTGCATGTTTTTGAACCGGGGAGGAAACCGGAGAACCCAGGAGAAAAACCCCCTGAGGCACGGGGAGAACATGAACTCCACACACACATGGCCGGGACGGGAATCGAACCCGGACCCTGGAGGTGTGAGGCGAACGTGCTAACCACTAAACCACCGTGCCACCTTTGTTATTTTTTTTTATTTTATTATATTTTTTTAAGTTTATTGTGGCTGCACCAGGTTGGCTAATAATATGAACCCATTCCTAATAAAAATGTGCACGCTTTGTTTTGCTTTTTCCTGTATAAACTGTATAAACAGAACTTTATTCCGCACAATATAGAGGCTTTTGTCAAACCGTGGCGTCTGCGTAAACATTCTCCGGGATACACTTCCTCCGATTGAAGCGAGTTAATGAAGAGAGTTGATAGAAAATGTAAAGAAGAGAGAGAACCCCTCCCCCCCCATATCGCATTTTTAAGAAAAGAAAAAAAGAATGTATTTTATATATGGCGCATTTACTTCACAGCACTGAAATGCTTTCTTCATGGGTCCATGATACAGCACCTGTGAAGGGCCTTTCTCAAGGGCCCAAGAGTTTACATCATACGGACACTTTTTTTTCTATAATAAATATTTATTGAAACATGTCAACAAATGAATAAAAAGGAGTAAAACCATTGATCAGCCATAAACGTCCTCATTAAAAGTCTGATATCACATTAGAAAGATGACAAGACAAACCGCTACAAATCGTTGTTAAGACGTTAGCGCATGATGTAATGCCGTGCGTCACGTGTGTGTCTCTCCCTGCAGCTATTTTAGCAAATAATACATGGGAAAGACCGTATTAGATTTGACATGAGAAAGCTGTCTAAAACAACATTTTATTCGCAATACGATTTATACATCATGTTCACGGCCACGTCTGGTACAAACACAAACACACAAAAACACACATCGACCTTTCTAACTCACAGTACCGCAGCAGAGGAACCCAAGCGCAGTCCCAGTTACAGTCTAAATCTACATTGCGATTGGGTTTAGTGGAGCGTGATTGCGTTTATTCAAGTTTATTTGTATTTGTCGTGCGCTTAGTCGTGTGAGACGCATTTACATTTACTTAGCAGACACCCTTATCCAGAGCAATTGAGGGTTAATTGCTCAAGGGGCCCCCTAGTGGCAGCTCGGTGCTGGTGCTGGATTTGAACCAGCAATCTTCCGGTCCAATGCTTTAACCGCTGAGCTACAGAGACTCCGCTTTATTAGAGAGTAATACAACTCAACACACTCTGTTAAAACGAGGAGTGTGTGACTGTGATTCCGTTTAAGTGCAGGGAAATTCAATCCAGCAGAGCTCCAGAAGTCAAGTTGCCGGAGCACTTTTTTTTCCGACCTGGCTCTGAGCCTGATTCAGTTCAGCAGGATGTGAATCCGAATAGGTTCAGTAGCCCCTGCTTCAGTTCGATGCAGAACACGGGTTTTAACGTCTATACAGTATCAGGCGTGGCCTCCGTCAGCTCATAGAAACCCTTCCGTTTCGCTCTCCTTATGTAGTCCAAGACACTAGCTAACGTAGCCAGAAGTCCCAGGCCGATGACTGGGATTATAAAGTCGACAGAGGTCATTCTTCGTAACAGCTCTGTGTAAATGCTGTCGTCGCTTTTCCTTTTCTGGAGCACGTCGATTGTGAAAATCTCAGTGTTGAACCCTAGGGCATTGGTAGCTTTGACCTGGTACTGGCCGGAGTCACCGGACGTGAGGTTGGCCAGCAGGAAGGTGCCGTTCGAGGAGTAGATGTCGCTTCCGTTGTCCAGTTTTCGTAAGGTGATGTCAGAGGGCGGGAAGCTCAGGGACTGACAGCAGATTGTGACGGAATCGCCCTCTTGCACCACCTTCGATGGGTATACCGTCACCACGATATTCCTAGGGGGCGCTGTTGTTGGAAAACCAAAGGAAATGACGGAAAAGAGGGTCAGAACGCTGACACTGATTTTGATGTAAATGATGAAACAGTATTTTTATATAATATATATATATATATATATACATTTCAACAACAACATTATTTCTATTGGTTTTTACATTTACAGCTTTTTGCAGACTCACAACTGACCAATTGAGGGTTAAGGGCCTTGCTCAAGGGCCCGCTAGTGGCAGCTTGGCGATGGTGGGATCTGAACCTGCAATCTTCTGGTCCAGAGCCCAATGCCTTAACCATTGAGCTCCCATCTCTCCCTTTTTTCGCTTATTGTGTTGTGTTTCGCTCATTTTACTGTATATATAGAATGGCACCCCTGATGCACAGAGGGTTTAGGGCCTTGCTCAAGGGCCCAATAGTGTCCACTTGGCTTGAAACCTGCCAATCAATCGCCCGGTGCCTTAAAAAACTGATGCTGAACAATAATTTTTATATTGATGTTCATTTTATTACTGCTTAAAACATTTACACCACTGAGAAGGTGCCACATTCATTCTAAGATCTATAAATCATCACACCTATAAAACACTTACTACACTGTGCGCTACCACATTACTGCCTAAGAAGCCATTCATTATCATTCCTTTCTTTCTATGTTTTCTCAGGATCACAAATTCATTTTCTCTTATATAACAATAAGTTATCGGAGCGCGTTTTCCTTCCCTCGCCCTGCCTCCAAGTCATGATCAGGAAAAAAATCAAGAAAGAAAGAAAGTCGCCCCCCCCACCACCCCTCCAGAGATGAATATGTGTTGTGTGATCGTTCACCGAAAGTGAAAATGCACTCTGCAAAAGAATGCATTCACACCATCCTTTCATCCTGACAGTCTGTTTATCATGATGGACGACCCTGGACGGAACTCGGATGTCATATATATACACTGTTATATATATATATCATATACTGTTATATATATATATATATATATCTATCCTATATGTATATATATATATATCTCATATCTTCCCTCAGGTCACGGGGAGTCTGTGCCTATCTCAGGCGTCTATGGGCATTAAGGCAGGATGCACCCTGGATGGAATTACAACCCATCGCAGGGCACACACACACACACACACACACATTCATACACTAGGGACAAATTTCCAAGGTGCCAATCAACCTACCGTGCATGTTTTTGGACCGGGAGGAAACCAGGAGAACCCGGAGAAAAACCCCCTGAGGCACGGGGAGAACATGCAAACTCCACACACACATGGCCGAGACGGGAATCGAACCCAGACCCTGGCGGTGTGAGGCGAATGTGCTAACCACTAAACCACCGTGTCCCTCTATATATATATATATATATATATATATATATATATATATATATATATACATATATATATATATATATATATAAATAACATGGACGTGAGACACAGTCACGGTTAAAAGGCAGAAACAAAGTCTATAAAAGCGTTTGATATCTAAATAGATCAGGATAATGGTCTTACCTTGCACAGTAATCTGGATGTCGTCCCTCTGCCGCCCGTATTTGTTCACAGCCTCACACACATAGATTCCAGAGTCTGACGCGTTCACAGAGGAGATGTTGAAAAAAGCTCCCGATCCCTTACTGGAAACCAGCATAGTCTCGTGTCCATTCCACAGCCTTTTTAATGCCACGTGTCCCTCTGGAGAACTGTCCGTGCTGCAGGAGATCATCACAGTCTCCCCTTCATGCACATTCCCCTGGGGACGCATTGCAATGCTGGTATGTTTGGGTGGATCTGTAAACAATAAAACAAATTATTAGTGTGCATCATCAATAAGATCAATCCCCCCCCTTCCCCCAAACAAACATTTCCACTCACAATGCACCTCCACAGTAGTGGAAGCTGTCTTCTGTGCGGATTCATCGTCCATCTCCAGCGACACCTTGCAGGTGAGAGTTTTATTTCGGTCGCTGCCTTGAGGTTTGAACGGCAGAGTCAAGTTGAGGTTTTGCAATGCAGCGGAGAAATTCCCACGGGTCGAGTGAAGCTCCAGCTTGCCGTCCAGCCACTGTATGTGAAAACGGTGGGCCGGGAAGACGTCCCGAACGCTACAGGTCAGATTGGTCACTTTGGCCTCCAGAAAAGGTCCGGAGGGTTCAATAGTAGGATTGGAAGGAAACGCTGAAACGAGGAAATACCGTTCGTGAGTTTTGCAACATGGCCCATAACGTTTGTGCGAAATCATGCCGCTTAAATCAAACGCACGGCACGGAGAAAGAACATTTTGCGAAAGTTTGAAATGACATCAGCGTGGAAAACAC
>JACRUU010000023.1:5349943-5422443 GCA_030449085.1 Kryptopterus vitreolus
TTGGTTTGAGCATACAGGGGTTTGTCCTCCAGACTGACCCATGTGAAGGTCATGTCCCCAGAGCATTGTCTCATGCTACACGTGAGCTCCTTTGTGTCTCCAGCTCGAAACAGAGGCTTCCTCGGACTGATCTCCAGTTGGAAAGAAGAAACTTTGGACGAGAAAAATCATAACGAATCATAAAGCAAATGGTCGATTCGGAATTCGGGATCGAGAGAAATATAATGAAGACAAGCGGGATTAAGCCGGAATTAAAATCAAATGATTCCTGGTTATAAACGGACTCAGAATCAAATGCAATAGAATCAGATTGGGAATTCGTGATATGGAAATGATTTCCACGTCAAAAAAAAAACCATCTCTGACGTTTGGAAGACTCGATTTCCGTCTCGCATTCTTAATATTCATTCATTCATTAAACTTGCTGCAAGATTATTTATTTATTTTAGTGTAAAAACACCTGCAATTAGTAAAGAATGAAAAATTGCAACCTTTTATTTAGTGGGGTTTTTTCTACCCTGAATTCAACACACACACACACACACACACACACACACACACGTACCTGCTGTGTAGGAGCAGATGAGGTGCAGGAGAATGTTCAGAGCAGCACACAGAGCAGAAGTCATGCTGAAACTCGTTCAGTCCACTAAAGATGTATGAAATTCAGGGAGACCTGTGCAGATCTACAGAGGACTAAAGCATTATCGCACCGTGAGCTGCTTTATACTCGGGATTTAGGGAAGGGGGGATGGATATTTGGGTCAGGGGAGGGAGGATGGGGCCGTCTCACACACACACACACACACACACACATACCAAATAGGTCCTATCTGAAATTCCCCTAGTGGAAGTGGTAGGTGTCACTAAAACTCCCCTCATTCACTCTATTGGTTATGGAAATTCCAGCCTTTGTTACAGAAGCGTATCCTCTGGGTTCGAGTCCGTGCTTCACACCCCCTTCCCCTCCAAACAGATCGTTATTTAACACGCTTCTATATTGCAGCCAAATAAGGGTTTCTATATCATGGGGGTTCCTTGCAACATGCTAAATGTCATGTATGTCAGTGTCATACATGTAAAAGGATTTATAAGACGAATTCGCCATGACGGGGCAAAAATGGTTAAGATAATAAAAATAAAAAGTGGTATCAATTTGACTCCTGCTGCTTCATATCCAATTTAAAGACATTTATATTGGCATGGTTTTATTCTTCCAGAATTCATTTCTGGTTACATGACATTTGCATTTATGCCCGTTATCAGACATTATTTACCTCATTCATAAAGCCGAGCAGGTATGGGGGGGGGGTGTTAAGGGCCTTGCTCAGGGGCCCAATAGTGTGCGGTTGAGAAGTGATTCCTTCCCACAAGGCATTGCAGAGTGTGAACTTGTCCAAAACAGCGACATTGACTCGACCTATGATGGAGTCTCGCATTTTATTCTTTAAAATGGGAATATCTCAGGATATTCGTATACTTTGAGAAGCCTTTTCTTGAATAATAATATTAAAGAAATAAATAATGTTCTTAAATAGTTGATCAAAGAAAACGTGTTCAGTGTGGGACATTATATTCTGTAAAAAAAAAGTAAATAAATGTAATCTCTCTCTCTCTCTCTCTCTCTCTCTCTCTCTCTCTCTCTCTCTCTCTCTCTATATATATATATATATATATATATATATATATATAAAATATTATAATAGTCAGAGTGGCTGTAAAGTAGATTAGACGCTGCTGTCTCTGCTGCTGCCACCTAGTGGTTAAGAGGCGAATAGGTGAATATGAATCTGAAATATCGCGATACGCCTTATGCGAAATAATAAAGCAATATTAAACACAATGCTCTACGATGAATTATTGATGAATTATGCCTTTAATATACTGTATATTTTTTTTAACTTATTTTTACGTTTCTAAATATAGATTGTTCATTTTGTTATTTTTCATTCCCATGCTGCACTTGTTGTACAATAAGATTACACAAGTCGATAAAGCCTCTGTGAAGGATTATGTCAACTGCAACACATAATAGCTTTAATCTATGAAACACTGCTGTTGTTTAAAATTATTATGAAATGAGTAACAGGAATTTACATGTTCTTGTTTTTCTTTTTCCTTTGTATAATTCTCAATTAAAAGCTGGACATTTGATAATCGTGCTAAAAAAATATTTCCCTCTGTGTGTGTGTGTGTGTGTGTGTGTGTGTGTGTGTGTCCTACATTTACAGTATTTGGCAAATGCCCTTACACAAAGTGACTTACAGCTGAGCAAACGAGGCCACTATTGGCAGCTTGTTAGTGGTGGGAATTAGAACCTGCGATCTTCCAGTCCAGAAGCCACTGAACTAGTAGCACCTGAGAGTGTGTGTGTGTACATGTGCACGCATGTGTATTTGTGTTTTAAGACCTTTATACAGGAAAAAAACTAGATCTTTTTCTTCTTCTTTTGGCCTCTCCCATTAGGGGGCGCCACAGCAGATCAACCCTCTCCATACTACCCTGTCCTCTGCCTCTTCTACCCCTATTTCCTGCATCTCTTCCCTCATTACATCCATAAAACTCATCCTCGTCCTTCTTCCTTTCCTCCTGTCTGGCACTCGTCTCCCTGTGTACCCACATGTCCCTCGTCTGCACATGTCCAAACCATCTCAGTCTCCCTCGCAATGAACATCTCAACATCCTCAACTCCTCCACCTCCAGCTCCGCCTCCTGTCTATTAGACAACGATAAAGCTTGACCCCAGGTACTTAAACTCATCCACCTTCACCACCTCTTCTCCATGCGTCCGCACCACTCCACTGCCTTCCCTCTCATTCACACACTCTGTCTTATTCCTACTGACGTTCATTCCCCTTCTGTCCAGGTGGACTTTTCTCCACCTGCTCCCTACTCTCACTACAAATCACAATATCATCCACAAACATCACAGTCCATGGAGATTCCTGTCTGACCTCAACCTGTCCATCACCACTACAAACAGGAAATGGCCCAGAGCCGACCCTTGATCCAATCCCACCTCCACCTTCAACCAGTCTGTCCTTCACTTCACTGCTGTCCTCATACATGTCCTGCACCACCCTCACAACCTTCTCTGCTACACCTGACTTCCTCATACAATACCACAACTCCTCTCTTGGAACCCTGTTGTGCGTTTTCTCTACATACACAAACACACAATACAACTAGAAAAAAGCAAATATCGCATCCATAATGCTTTTCCTCGACATGAAACCATACCGTTGCTCACACATGGTCACCTCTTCGCTCAGAGTCGCCTCCACAACTCTTCCGCGTTACTTCATGGTGTGACGGATCAACTTTATTCCCAACATTTTTTTATAATGCTGGTTGACCTTGCTAACGCATCCGTCCCAAATTTATCCCAGCTTGGATACGAATGCACCCTAAAGGCTGGGTTCAAAATCCACAACATAAAAAAAATGTAGAATATCCTTTGATTAGTGCTTGGATGATTATTATTTTTATTATTATTATTATTCATTCATTCATTCATCTTCCCTCGGGTCACGGGGAATCTCAGGCGTATGGATAAGGCAGGATACACCCTGTGGAATATCCACACACATCACATTGCCCACTTGGATTAATTATTATTATGGGGCTGCTCCTTTTTACCAAACATTATTATTCATCTCATTCTTTCATCTTCCCTCGGGTGCAAACTTGTGCCTATTAGGCGTTATTATTAGTAGTAGTATTATTAGTTAGGCATTTTTTGGGGGAGTATTTTTTGAGTACCGGATTATTATTTTTATGTAGTACAATTATTATTATTCGTGTTCGTTGGACAGGAGGTAGAACATGGATTGGAGGATTTCCCAGAAATCCATTAGTTATCCATAGTTAAAGAGAAACCAAAAGCTCAGTATAAGGAAAGCGAGCCAAAAGCAATAGATGACTAATCAGCACAGAAAGCTCTGATATGTTTCCCAGAAGGCCACGGCCTTGAAACTTTTTATTTAGTCAAGTTAAATGTAGTGAATACATTTCATCCTTTGTAAAGGTACAGACCGGGGGAAGCTTTGTTAATAGGGTCATTTTTGTAGATAAGGCCAACACACACCCACCCACACACATGCACTTAAAATAAACTCTGAACCCGGTACCAGCAGCCTTACCCATATATATATATATATATATATATATATATATATAGATATATATATATATATATATATATATATATATATATATATATATATATATCATTACTCTGTCGCTCCAAAACCTCTTATGTGGGGCTTCTTTGGATGAAATAATTTCAGCTGCATCCTTTATTGAGTTTCAGGTTCTGTCACAGAATACAGAATGTCACAGAGGAACTCGGATGCAAGTGCAGATTTAATATAATAAGGTAGAAAAAAAAGTACAAAAGAAATTTCATTAAAAAAAAAACTCAAACACAAAACACACAGACAAAGAACAAAGCTGGCACACGAATCACAGCAACGTCCTCGAGGAACACGCCTGAGACAATAAGTGCTGTAAAGGTCGAGACCATATACAAGTGTTCATCACGACGACAAAGAACAGGTGCGAGTGATTAGCGACACGTGACCCAGACATAAAAGCACAGTGGCTGCTGGGTAACGTCCATAATAGTGACACATGCAGTTTCAGTATAAGGTTAAAAGTAAAAAAAAAATTCTTATTTTAGTGTCCAGTGTCCAGTCGACAGTGTAAAGTATACAGTGTAGTGTCCAGTGTAAAGTGTCCAGTGTAAAGTGTCCAGTGTAGAGTGTAGAGTTTCCAGTGTAAAGTGTCCATTGTAGAGTATCCAGTGTGAAGTGTAAAGTGTCCAATGTAGTGTCCAGTGTGAAGTGTAAAGTGTGAAGTGTAAAGTGCCCAGTGTAGTGTTCAGTGTGAAATGTAAAGTGTCCACTATAAAGTATCCAGTGTAGGGTATTCAGTGTGAAGTGTCCAGTGCAATTTGTAAAGTGTCCAGTGTAGAGTATACAGTGTATAGTGTCCATTATGAAGTGTCCGTTGTAGAGTATCCAGTATGAAGTGTCCAGCGCGAAGTGTAAAGTATCCAGTGTAAAGTGTAAAGTGTCTGGTGTAGAGTGTAGAGTATCTGTGTAAAGTGTCCAGTGTAAAGTATCCAGTGTAAAGTATCCGGTGTAGAGTGTAAAGTATCCAGTGTGAAGTGTCCGGTGCAAAGTGTAAAGTGTCCTGTGTAAAGTGTCCAGTGTAGAGTGTAGAGTATCCAGTGTAAAGTGTCCAGTGCGAAGTGTAAAGTGTCCAGTGTAGAGTGTAGAGTATACAGTGTAAAGTGTCCAGTGTAAAGTGTCCGGTGTAAAGTGTCCAGTGTAGTATAGTGTAAAGTGTAAAGTGTCCGGTGTAGAGTGTAGAGTATACAGTGTAAGTGTCCCAGTGTAAAGTGTCCAGTGTAAAGTGTCCACTGTAAAGTGTCCGGTGTAGAGTGTAGAGTATACAGTGTAAAGTGTCCAGTGTAGAGTGTCCGAGTGTCCAAGTGTCCAGTGTCGAAGTGTAAAGTGTCCAGTGTAGAGTATAGAGTGTAAAGTTGTCCAAAGTGTCCACTGTAAAGTGTCCGTTGTAGAGTGTAGAGTATCCAGGGTAAAGTGTCCAGTGTAGAGTATCCAGTGTATAGTGTAGAGTGTCCGGTGTAGAGTGTCCAGTGCGAAGTGTAAAGTGTCCAGTGTAGTGTAGTGTCCATATAGTGTCCGGTGTAGAGTGTAGAGTATACAGTGTAAAGTGTCCAGTGTAAAGTGTGTAGAAGTGTAAGTAGTGTCCAATAAAGTGTACCAGTGTAAAGTGTGTAAAAGTCCAGTGTAAAGTGTAAAGTGTCCAGTGTAAAGTGTCCAGTGTAAGTGTAGTGTCAGTGTAAAGTGTCAGTGTAGTGTAGTGTAGTAGTACAGTGTAAAGTGTCCAGTGTAAAGTGTCCGGTGTAGAGTGTAGAGTATATAGTGTAAAGTGTCCGGTGTAGAGTGTAGAGTATCCAGTGTAAAGTGTAAAGTGTAAAGTAAACAGTGTAAAGTGTCAGTGTAAAGTGTAAAGTGTGTAAAGTGTCCAGTGTAGAGTGTAGAGTGTATAGTGTAAAGTGTCCAGTGTAGAGTGTAGAGTATACAGTGTAAAGTGTCCAGTGTATAGTGTCCGGTGTAGAGTGTAGAGTATACCAGTGTAGAGTACAGTGTAAAGTGTCCAGAGTGTAGAATATCAGTGTAAAGTGTCCAGTGTATATAGTGAAAGTGTCCGGTGTAGAGTGTAGAGTATACAGTGTAAAGTAGTGTAAAGTGTCAAGTGTCCAGTCTACAGTGTCCGGTGTAGAGTGTATACAGTGTAAAGTGTCCGGTGTAAAGTAAAGTGACCGTTGTGCAGATAAACATCTATCTATGTATCTTTGACTTCATAGGTATATTTGTTTCGCATAAATATTTCTGCTTGCAAAACTAAGTAAACCTTGAAAAAGGTCTTGAATTGAAATGACAAAAGCACAAAAGACAGCGAGCATCAGCAGCAGGTTGGGATCGCTGCACAGCGATGTGCAGAACAACAGTCAGGAAGGACAGGAAGCCGCTGCACTGGCAATTCCATTCTGCACACTTGCCCTCTTTTTCCCCCGTCATGTGGGACTCAAACGCACTCTGCTGTTTATTCGTTCCTCAAAATGAGTTATTATTGCTCGCCTGTCAGCTGCACATTAACCCACTTATTTCAGCAAATCTTTTCATTAGCACTTGGATTGCCATCATGTGATTTGTTCACTAGGCTTGGACTAGAGAATTTCCCAGAAATCCAGCGTCACAGAGAAGCCAGGAGACCTGTAGATGGAAAGAGAGCCGAACACACAATAACACGGCACACAAAACAGGAAGCGCTTGTATATTTTGGATGGCTGGAGGGATAAGACAGGGATAGATATTGTAGATACTTTATTCTTTCCTGTGGGGAATTTACAACGTGGGATTACTATCGCATAAACACTACTGCATTCTGTAACGCCGTTTCTAAATCAGGCGTAGCAGCAGCATTTTGTCAGGTCTTTGAAAACGTCCCGGTTATTTCATTTCATCACACTGTGGAGGAGAAATGGACAGGTTTCTTTGCAAAAGATGAATCCAAACAGGAGCACGTTTCTGAACGGAATGGAGGTACGTCGGGTTTTTGTTAAGGCGTAATTATTTCTGCTTGACATTTGCTGCATTAATTAAGTCATTCATTAAGTAAAATTGTGTTGGAGTTGAGGGCTTTTTTTTTGTTGTGTCTCGCATCTTTTTCTCCAAGTTGCAAGTTTTATTTGTCATAGGTCAGAGATACAAAACAATAAACATATGAAATATGTAGAAGAGAAAGGAGGGAAAAAAAAGAAAGAAATAATAAAGCATATGAATATTATAAAGGGGTCACGGTGGTTTAATGGTTAGCACGTTCGCCTCATACACCAGCAGGGTCCGGTTACCAGTCACCGGGTTCCAGGGTTCCATTTTTGGTGGCCCTGGTATTCCGTCCTCCTTCCTGGTCCGGGTTCGATTCCCGTCTCGGCCATGTGTGTGTGGAGTTTGCATGTTCTCCCCGTGCCTCAGGGGTTTTTCCTCCGGGTTCTCCCGGTCCAAAAACATGCACGGTAGGTTGATTGGAAAAATTGTCCCTAGTGTGTGAATGTGAGTGTGTGTGTGTATGTGTGAGTATGTAGGAGTGTGTGTGTGTGTGTGTGTGTGAGTGTCCTGTGATGGGTTGGCATTCCATCCAGGGTGTATCCTGCCTTAATGGCCATAGATGCCTGAGATGCCCATAGATGCCTAAAGCGGTAAAAGATGAATGAATGAATGAATGAATGAATGTTATACTTATTTTCATGTGTGCATCTTGTGTGAAACTTAATGTGTGAAACACCAAATATTGATTTCATTTCTATTTCTCTTTTCTTCATTCAATGCATTTCATTCATTGATGAACGTGGCTAAAATTAGCTCATAAATATCTTACTCAGTTAATTACAGGCCTGACATGGTGCCAATAATTATGTTGTGGAGAAGAGTCATTACCAAACTAAATTCATTCTTTGAATATACTAGCTCATTAGGAAATGGAGGTCATAAAGCTCGGGGTTATACAGTGCCCCAGTAGCAGAGTAGGGTAAGGGGCCTTATTTAGTGCAGTGGGGAATGAACCTTCTACCAATGTATATGTATATGTGTGTGTGTCTGTGTGTATATATATATATATATATATATATATATATATATATATATATATATATATATATATATATATATATATATATATATATATATATATATAGACACACAGACACACACACAGTGTTGCGGAGTAACTAGTTATGGATAACAGCGTTACGCAATTTAATTATAAAATAAATATAACAGTTATTCGCTACTGAATGAATTCAATTACAGTTATTATAAAAAACGTTAAGGGGGCACGGTGGTTTAGTGGTTAGTACATTCGCCTCACTCCGCCAGGGTACGGGTTTGATTCCCATCTCGGCCTTGTGTGTGTGGAGTTTGTGCATGTTCTACCCCGTGCATCAGGGGTTTTTTCTCTCCGGGTTCTCCGGGGGGTTTCCTCCCCTTCCTCCTCCCTCCTCCCGGTCCAAAAACATGCACAGTAGGTTTGACTGGCACCTTAGAAAATTGTCCATAGTGTATGAATGTGTGTGTGTGTGTGTGTGTGTGTGTGTGCCCTGAGAAGGCATGTATCCCAAAGGTGTTTAATAGGGATGATGTTCAGGGAGTCTGTGCCTATCTCAAGCGTCTATGGGCATTAAGGCAGGATACACCCTGGATGGAATGCCAACCCATCGCAGAGCACACACACACTCACACACATTAATACACTAGGGACAATTTTCCAAGGTGCCAATCAACCTACTGTACATGTTTTTGGACTGGGAGGAAACCGGAGAACCCGGAGAAAAACCCCCTGAGGCACGGGGAGAACATGCAAACTCCACACACACATGGCCGAGACGGGACCAGGCGAACGTACTAACCCGTAAACCACCGTGCCCCTGAAAGTAAAACACATTAAGACCATATTAAGGTCTGCGAGGTGTATTATTTGTCTGCGCCACACTCTGATCCGATTTCTACACGTCTCCTCAAAGCTTCACTCGTGGTGAAACTGTAGATTATGATATTGCTTCCCAGAGGTTTCCATGGCAACGGCTCAGGACCGAAATGATGAAGTGATAAATATACACTCCGAAAAGACGCTGTTTATTTCGACATCATTATACAAATGCGGTTTCACTGAGAGGGGGGAGAAAAAAGCAGCAGTCGCCTATAAACCAGTTTAGCGGAATAAATAAATAAATAAATAAAATTCTCACAGGTGAACACAGCGCTTACAAAACAATATGAAAAACACCGGCTCATTCCTGACACGTCCACATAAGGCATGCGTTTGGCACAAACACAGGGACGGTCTTTCTGATAACATAACAAACAAATTCAATTATTCATCAAATCGTCAAATGTGGAAAGAAGATCAACAGAAGCAAAAACCTGTCGGTTAGAAGAAGAAAAAAATAAAAGGAGTTCAATTTAGACAATTGAGAAATTTTTGACAATATTACAAAAAGGAAACCAGTAAAAAATAGTGACGTTTCAGGTTTAATATAACATTCATATTCGATTATTGTGCAAATTTTGTTCAACTTTTCACAGAATTCCTATTTCTAGTATAATTGCGGTGTTGATGTTAACGTCCTATCAAGCACATTGATTTGATTGATTTGCCTCCGAAACACAACAGATCCGAATCACCAGGATTTAGCAAAAAAATTAAATAAAATTTAAGTTGCCATCTTGTTTCTTTGTTTTCATCGTCAATGCTTTGTTGTTGTTTTCTTCGAGTTGTGTGTTATGTCCCGAGAAAAAAAAACAACCAAATGCATTCAGATCCTTGTAAAAACATCCAGAATGAAAAAAAGCTTCCTGTTTAATGAGGTAGAAAGAAAAACTTTGCAAACCTTCATTTGGTGGTGTTTCAATACGATTAATAATAATAATAATAATAATAATAATAATAATAATAATAATAATTTCTCTCACTCTTCTGATGAGCGCTCAGGTTGTGAGATTTCTGTAAAATAGTACTGCATTGATGCATCACACAAAACGTCTGTTTGCATCGTGAGTGTAGAAAACAATGGTGACTTTATAGCGTTATCACATCAACTAATTCCAGAGGAGCAAAGCAAATTGTACATTTTCAGAATATATTTACTTCTTCTTTTCTTTTTTTTAAAGAAAGGATTGTCTTACAGTTTGTTTTCCTTAAATGGATTTGTCAATCGCACTACCTGGGCAGCTTTGGCGGTCTATGGGTTGTGCCACTGAGGTTCATTATTTATTCGTGTGCAACAATCAAGGAACAATGTACTAAACCTGAACACCAATGAACATCCGATGCCACCTAAAGGAGGATGGATTGAGTCTGGATCCTCTCAAGGTTTCTTCCTGACATCGTCTCGCCACTGTTCACCGCTGCTTCTCTCATTAGGGATAAACTTACAGGCACTAAACTTGCGACATATTCCAACCTCTTTATGAAATTAAAAGGACTAAAACCGAAATTAACGCCTGGGTTGTGAAGGGAAAATCTGAATTGTCAAAAGTGAATGTCTTCATTGAAAGTGCACTCTTTGAGTGTATATATTGTCATTGAGAGGTGTGTGTGTGTGTGTGTGTGTGTGTGTGTGTGTGTGTGTGTGTGTGTGTGTGTGTGTGTGTGTGTGTGTGTGTGTGTGTGTGTCCATGTGTGTGTGTGTCCATGTAGAAAAGATTTACAGCACATCGAGTGTGCACCAGTAATGACCTGGAGCAGAGATCTGCAGGATCTAACTCATGGTCCTGTTTATTTTTTAAAGGAGAAAAGTCAACTCTTAGCTCATCTCAGCCAAAAATGCCCTGCGGCTGTTCTGTCGGGGGAACACGCGGGAAACGGCGCTGACGGTAACGGGCTCGGCGGCGGCCACGGCAGCGCCTCGCCAGAAGTCCCCTCTTAGGACGGACCTAAAGGCCTTTCGGAACTCCTCGTTCTTCCAGGTGTAGAGGAACGGGTCGGAGACGAAGATGGAGCAGAAGAGGAGCCAGGCGCAGGTGCGGAGCGCCGCCGGCACGGGGGAGAACAGGCCGGCGGCCAGGGTCCACAGGACGGGCTCGGTGGTCAGCACGAACACCAGGCACACGGCCAGCACGTGCACGCCGAGCCGCTTGTCCTTCCTGGGGAACGAGTACGGCAGGTTGTTGACGAGCTGGAAGTGGAGCACGCTGACGCGCTTGGCGCTGATCTGCACGCGCCGGAAGATCTTGAAGTAGCAGTAGGTCACGACCGCGCTCTGGCCGAGGATGGTGAGCGCGAGCGTGGCGGCGGCCCATGGCTCGTCGGGCGCCGGTCCGCACGCGTGCGCCGGCCGACGCGCCGCGCCAAGCCACGGCGGCAGGAGGCACGCGAGCGAGACGAGCCACGACGCGGCGATCATGGCCTGCGCGCGCCCCCGCTGGTAGAGCGCGTGGTAGGCGGCGGGCGGCTTCGTGATCAGCACGTAGCGGTTCACGGCGATCAGCGAGTGCGACAGGAGCGACACGGTGGCGCCGAGGAAGAGCAACGCGTCCCGCGGAGGGGCGGGAGCGCCGCCGCTGACAAGCGGTGGAGGAGGAGGGGGCACCGGCGCAGACGCCGACGCCGCGGCCGCCTCCCGAGGCATCCAGAAGGCGCACACGAGCAGATCGGCCGCACAGCCGTTCGCGATGAAGGCGTTGCTCGCCGTGCGCAGCTTCCTGAAGCCCAGCACCAGACCAATCACCAACAGGTTGAGCACGGTGCCCAGAGCGCACATCAGCGAGAAGAAAACGGCGATGGAGATGCGCTCCGCTGCTCCGGTGTCGCACCGGACCGCCGTGCTGTTCTCCATGACCGCGCACGAACCTCGCGTTCACGTCACATCACGTTTCGCTAGACGGGAAGAGCAAGCGCGCCTTCCATCATAGCTCCATCTCTTAGTCCGTCTTCCCTCTGGTGCTGATGCTGCAGCCGAGGTTTTGTATGCGCGTGTGCGCGCCCCCTGCCTGCTTCCCTCCCTCCCCCCCCCCCCCCCTCTCTCTCTCTCTCCTCTCTCTCTCCATCCTCCCTCCGTTACCGCGACTGAGTGTGATCTCACCCTAATAACGGTAATAATAATGGTCATGTCAGCACGAGTCCTGATTACACTCGAGATATACATCACCGTCCAGAAACGCTGAACCTGCACGTGTATTCCGATTTATCCAATCAGACTGCAGGACGACTTTTAATCTTATGCGGATGGATGGTCATCTTTTTTTAATTATTATTATTATTATTATTATCTTTTACAACTAATATCTCTCATGAATTGTCACTTCAGGGTTGATTTGGTGTGTTTTTCAATATGGAAATTTCCATGCACAACAATGTTCCGAGTTTTCCGAATATAAGTAAGCGCATCATCGTTCATGAAACATCAGAACCTTGAGGTGGATAAGGTGAGACCGCATCGGGCTACAGTTCCGTCAGCGATGAGCTGAAATATGAGTTTATCCTTAGCAGAGATATAAAAACAACAACAACAACAACAACAACTATCCAATTACAAGCTGTAAGTTTAGAAATAATCATTAGGTCTTTCTTTTCCTGTGGAGTTATTTCAGTTCTGTACCATTGAGTGTATAAAATTACTAGGAAACCATCATGAAATGTTGCACCAACATATATATATATATATACTATATATACAATATGTGGTACCCTATAAAGAAAAAGTGGACAAAATTGTTGGTACCCTTTGGTCAATGAAAGAAAAGTAAAAAGTCACAATATCAAAAGTCACAATGGTCACTTTAGAAATAACTTTAATCTGAAAAAGTAATAATAAAAAAATAAAAATTCTATAAATGTTAACCAATGAAAGTCAGACAGTTGTTTTTCAGACCATTGTTTTTCAACAGAATTCAACAGAATAAAAAAATAAATAAACTCATGAAACAGGCATGGACAACAAATGAAATGGTATATTTGTTACCCCTAACTTAACTTTTGTTGCGCAACCTATTTTGTTGCGCAACCTTTTGAGGCAATCACACTGCAATCAAACGCTTCCTGTAACTGTCAATGAGACATCTGCACCTCTCAGCAGGTATTTTGGCCCATCATAGCCCATCATATATATATATGTGTGTGTGTGTGTGTGTGTGTGTGTGTATAGGTGTTGATAAAACAGATATTCACAGAGCATCTTCCATTCACAGCATGTTTATAGCTCTACCTACACATTAACAATGATATTCAACTCAGGTGATCAAACAAAAGGATACCAATGGTCCTGTATTAGGTATATATCTGAATATTCTGGCCATATGTGGTTCTACCCCAAAAATCACACACACACTTGTATAGGATGTCTTTGGATACCGGTGGATGAATATTTCAATAGGAACCAAAACTGTTCCAGCATTACAAATCCTCCGTGTATTTAGAAAAAAAACCCCCAGCTCATATCGATATCAAACATGCAACTTTTATGGGTCGGACTGTAAGACCTCACCCCTGTTGAACACCTTTTGGTGTTCAATCTAACTATAAATACTGAGCAGCATCCAAGGCCTCCTCACCCTCACCTATATCAGTACCTCTCTTTACTACAGCTTCATAGCGAAATGAACCTAACTCTCCAAACTCTAAAATCTAGAACATCTCCCCAGATTAGTGGAGGTTTTTATACAAACACATGGAACGTGATGCTCTAGAATGAGCATCTATAAGCATGATAATCAAATGGCCACAAAACCTTCACTGGTCATTTTGGCTTCACAGTTCCAGAAGCTTATCACACAAAAATGAATCATGCAAAGGATGGTATTTACAACTTGCAATGTTCGCATAAAAGTGTCCAATCGAAGAGAAATTGCTTTTCTTCAAAACCATGTATATTTCCCAGCAGCTTTCTTACACACAGTTTACTCGTTTACTTATCCCTGCTTCAGTTTAAATCCGCACTGCGAATGAAAAGGAAATAAAGGAAATAGCGGCAGCACGGGGACCAATGATTCACAAGAAAACTTCGACAAAGTACAGCCCGTAGAACGTTCAATTACCGGCCAACTTGATTAGCGCCTCGGAAAGCCCAAGTCCTGGAAACACTCGTGTCTTCGGTCGCCCACTCTGCTGCGCCTGCTGTGAAAAGAGCTCACCGAGACAAAGCTCGAACCCATTAAAATGACTGCCATTTATACACTCGGCTGTGTGTCATACATGCGTTCATTAGATTTCAGTTTATCTTATCTTATTGATTGTGTGCATGTGCAAAAAGCAACTGTATGATTTATAGAGAAAACACACCAATTCTGCATAAAATATTCAAAACCATTAGCATTTTATTGTTTTTGTCTTTTTTTAAACAGTGTTTTGTATTTCATTCGTTTCCGTTCACTACTCATGAAAATAAAAAGATACACAAACATCATTAAAATTCTTTATATACTGCTGTATATGCAGGAGAATATTGTACAGCTGTTGTCTATATATTTTTGTAATCTGTATACAAGAGGTAGAATACTTAATTTGACAAAATAAATCGTATAAACATAGAAATGCACACCATCTGGAATGTAGAGAGTGCTGCTACAGAGCCAAAAAGAGTTGACACAGTAATCAGGTGAATATACACACCAGCAAACAGGATAAAACGTCTACCTAAACACTTCTTTTTTTTTTTATACAGTAAATCAGTGAAAAACCCAAAAGCAGATTTCAAACCCACCTGGGTTTAATCGTCAGTAGCAAAGCAACACTTAAAATCGTTAAAATTCTCGTTAAAATGTGTGTTTGTGACGAACCCACATGAAAAAAAAAAAATCTGATCTTGTTTCCCTATCAGTTCATATAGAAAAGCCTGTCAAACGTGCCATATCTTACATACAATACGGTACATTAACAGTCCGTGTTGCTACGGAGAGTGCGCGTAAATACTCACCCCTTTGAGATTTCCCACATTTTGTAGTGCTGGAGACTAACATGGATTTAATTGGGATTAGACTTCTGCCAAATTTATTCCATAATACTGGATATCGTCTGGTTTAAAAAAAAAAAAAAAAAAAAAAAAAAAAAAAAAAAGTAGAAAGTAGAGTAAAAAATTCTATACAGATAAAAGTGCAAAGGTTCTTGTACGCCTCAGCAATGTGAAGTGAATTTTATATTTATTGCAAACAGTTTGCCTTACACTTCAGTAATATGTTTCAAAATCATGACAAAATCCCATTTAAATCCATTTCAGTTCCGCGTTACGACACTTCAAAATGTTCAAAGTGGGGCGAATACCTACAGAAAGCAGCGCAGACTTTTTGTGCATTTAGAAACAATATTGAAATCTGAATCATAAGGTCTGTGTAGGAGTTAAAGGGAATAAAGTCCCTGAAGCATCCCAGCGTCTGTTCGGAGCTGTAAGACAGTGATACAAACACACCACAGCGATTCAGAGCCTGTCGGGACCAGTACTGATTCGCAGCTCAGCCACTGCGATGTGATGCTTATTTTCTCCCCCAAAGATGTTGGGGCTATAAAATAATTGTGATAATCGTACATGGCGCTGGAAAGGCTGATATGGCCATTGATTATTTCATAGAAATAGATTTTTCATACAGAGCAAACGGTCATGCTGCAGGTTTTACTAAAGCTACAGAGGCAACAGCCATATCGCAGTAGGTAGGTTATGATCCTGTAAGAATCTTTTGTACATCTATAACACTGATATGACCCATATGACCAATCAGAGAGCAAGGTATTAGGCACTAAAAGTAACGTGTGGAACCCAGTTGTTAACGCAATTTAAAACAACATGAAAAGCAATCAGGGTCTGATTTCTGACAAGAGCGTTCACGAATAATATTGCAGATTTGATTCAGACGGTGAATTTCCATGACTGAATGTAAAAGCTTCATTTTCTGGTCATAAATACTACACAGAACAAGGTGAACAAATATCCACCAAGTGCAGGAAGAAATCAAATGCATCGCCATAGCGATGGAGAACTCGGATTATTTATTAATTAAGGATGTACTTTGAATGTTGTATCCACTATTTAATTTTTTGGTAACATTAATGTTCATTTGGCTAATAATTCTGTCCACATTTTTTTTAATGATGGCAGACAGAACACACAAAAACACTTCACTGTGTGAAATGCTGTCTGGTTCAATAAAAAGAAATAAAAAAAAAAAAAACCTAAAATAAAATAACCAGACCGTATCCGAAATGGGTCACTATCAAAATTTTATATTCCTACTTTATTCCCCCCCCCACCCCTCCTCGGATATCACGTGAGCTCTGAATTTCTGCATACCGGACTCTGTTAAAGGTTAGGATTGATAAATATAGTAAATGTGTTTTCCCTCTGTACTGATGGTTTAGCCCTCACACTAGAGTTTTGATATGTCCTTAGAGACGTATATTAAAATAATCTCTCTTTAAATGAATTTCCTTAAACCAGAAATACAACCTGTACATCAACAAACCCGAGACACGGATCATAAAAATCAGAAAGAAAAAAAAAACATCAAAAAATACATTTTTCCTTAATACATGTGTATATTTCCATGTATTATTTATAATATATAGAAAGCAAGTGAGAGAGAGAGAGAGATCATAATTCTGAGTTTCCTTCAGAGCATTTTAACACTGGATATACAGACCCAGTTCCAGCACCTCTGACTTTATTCAGTTCATTTTGTGCTCACATAGCAGGCTGGACGTCAGCGAGTGGTGAAAGAAGGTTGGTGTTCATGATCAATGCAGAGTTGCCGCTTTAATACCGAACACACTCTGACTGAAGGGACTGGGGAGGAGAGCGAGAGAAAGAGAGAGGAGATATGAAGTCATTACCACATTTAACATAACAGAAAATGACATCACAGCAGATAAATGATTGACTAAAGAGCTGTGCTTCAAGGCTCATTATTATGGAGCGCACAGACGAGAAAAAGGGCCATGTCATCTTGATGTGGACGAGTAAATTAAATTTGCATTAAATATGTGAGAATTACACTCAATCTCCACTCTAATAGACAGGAAACAACACTTGGGCTAAGTAATAGAAAAAGTTGCTGAATATAGATGTACCCTAGATATAATCGAATGGCAATTTGTGCATATTGCTCAAACGAAAAGCGTCACACAGACAGCAGGCAAAAAAAAAAGGGTTCTTATCATATTAGAGAAGGATAATGTATTCTGAGGTTTGAAAGAGGGACACCAGTAAAATGAGGATGGGGGGGCATTCAAAAGGATGTTGACCACTAAATGTGGTACAAATCTTACTTCTTCATAAAACTAATATTACGTTTTTTTAGAATAGGTTTTTCAAGAATTATATTTTACCTTCAAAACACAACTCCAGACACAACACCCTTATGATCAGGATCATAAAATTCTCCTAGCCCACCAAGTTTGAGGACACCTCACCGTGTGTGCATTTTGAACATCCCTTTCAACATGTAATGAGCGTTTGCTGTTATAATGACCTTCACTGTTCTGCGGAGATGGTCACTAGATTTCGAAGTGTGCTTGTGGAGAGTGGTGCTCATTCAGCCACAAGGATGTCAGGTAAATCAGTAAATAAGTGAAGTGAGGAGCGGTCAGTAGTCCAATTCAATAGGGTTGTGGTCGGAGCTCTATTGCATGCCATTCTCGATCTTCCATATCATTTGGTTGGCATTGTGCACAGGGGAATTGTCATGTTGGAAGATGTTTGGAGCTCATAGTTTAAGTGATGGAAAACTGCCCTAATATATGACCTAACAGCCTTTGAAACTTTGATCAATAGGGAAAAACCTTTCCAAAAAAAACTTTCCAATACTATACATGGCACTTGGAAGACTCCCTTATCCATGAAAACTTACTATATACTATGAAGATTGAAGATTAAGGGCCCAGGGATTGAACCCTCAACCATGCAGCAGTCCAAGCTTAGCCACTCAAAACTTGTTTAATGATTTGAATCATTCGGCAATTTTCAATATGTGAGTTTGCAATTGTTAGGTCATAACGAAGAACATTATAATATTATGTACATTATATCTTTTTGCTTTTTAAGTGCAAAAGAATTGAGTGATAAATAGAAGAATGTCTCGATTAAATGAAAAAGAAGAATGACGACTGAATGGATGAAAAAGAAAAAGAACACAGAAGAGATAAACAAGACGCTGTGTGATTATTATTGCTTCTTTCCAACCCTGAAGCATGTGGGTGTTTTGATCTCGCTCACACAGCAACGCCGTGTACAAGCAGCTCACACTCCTCAGGGCCATTTCATGTCTTATAATCTGTGATGTGTAGCTGAGCGAAGATCGCACTAGCTATGTACCTGTACCTCGGGTCGGAGGTTTTCGCTGTGTATGGGAACAGGTGGGCGAGAACTGGCTCCAAATCAATCATTTCAAATAGAGGAGGGCTGTCATAGTAAGTTAGGGGAATAAATCGGTGCTTCCTGCTGGTTACTTCACAACTCAAGCCATTTGGAATCGGTCATTATGTGTAGCCAGTTTTCAAGGAACTAAAAAAAAAAAACCCTAGATTTATGAGAATTTGTCCCAGTGGAATCTTGCCAGCAAGAATACGTCTATAATGCCAAATCAAAGCTTTCAGGAAATTGTACCTCAGGATGCATGCTCTAGCTGTGAACGTGTAGGCGTAAACTGGCTTTAAAAGCCATTCGTTTAAAAGCAGCAGTAGCGCTATTCCGCACCCTGCTGCTCCAGTCACAATAGGTCATTTAATTGAGCTTGTGGGGTTACACCAAGGACAAACACAGGAAGCATAAACAATCCAAAATGAGAAAATTCACTCTTCCCCTTTCCATCACACCTCTGGAAACTTGTGTTTGATTGTCGAGTGGATAAAATTAATTTTACGGCCTTTGCTAAAGTGTTGGAAACACATTCCTCTCGTTTCTGATTTTATGCAACAACTTAAACAGTAGGACGGTCCCATAAATGTTACAGAAATTCACAGAACTTAAATACAACAATAATAAAAGGGTTTCTTTACTAAATAACATCAAACATCCAGTATTAGATTATGCAGAGCTTCCACTATACAGATCCCTGTGAATGAGAAACTGCTCTGAAAAAATACCATATTGCAATGAGAGTATCAATATATATCTGGATTTTAAAGCCAGAGCTACAGGTTTTTACAGAAGTACATATTTGCCACTAGGGGGTTGTCTTCCAGAAAAAGCAGCTGTTCTCCGAAGAAAGGGACTGTATATTGGACAAGGGGGCGCATTGTGGTCACGGTGTTTCAGGACGTACTCTCTCCATGATAGAACAATCCCAGTGCATCGAACAGCAGCATGGAATTAGTCTGGGGTTGTTGTGTTAGTGCTGCAGGCAACATTAGAGTCAATCGTGTCATAACTTTTGTGACAGGTGTATACATGCTTTAGGCGTAATTATTATTTTTTTTTAATAAATGGTTTCATAGCTAAGTGTGGGATGCACTCGGAATGAAACGGGAGTTAGAAAGTAGTGTGTATTTGAGTGCTGCTAGAGATTTAGTTGCAGCACAATTAATCGAAAGCCCACTAGATGACAGAAATTGGGATATATTTAAAGGCCTTAATAAGTGCTTCATTAGCGGAAGTTAAAATACCAGCACTGAGTAAAACACACTGGGGATAATCATAAGCGTGTATATTTTAAGGCGCTTGTGAGCAGAAAGCAATAGATAAGTACATGGCTCTTTCTTTCTCTCTCTCTCTCTCTCTCTCTCTCTCTCTCTCTCTCTCTCATGCACACAAAAAAAACAAAAAAAAAAAAAACAAAAGCATTCAGATAATTATAAAACAAAAAAGCATTCAAAATTATATAAAACATTGAGATTCAATGTCTGATAAGTTAAAAAATTTCTACACTAGATCTAAAGGAATGGTTTGGAGACAATTATGATTTACAGTTCTCTCTCAACCAAGGTATATCAGCTGTACCAGATATTATAAATGTAAGTCTGTCAAATAAAAAAAAAAATGCTTTGCCACCTTGACACACAAATGTATAGAAAAATCACAAATTCGAGAGGCCGAGTGTTCCTGAACGTTAGGAATAACATGATAAACTATGTTTTAACTATCGTGAAACCGTGTCTGTTCGCTGACGTTACTCTAGTGACTATTTATCATGTTTACATAGTAACAGTTTACTCTAGTAACTGTTTTCAGGGTACTGTACTGTTATTAAATATTATTAATGTTCTTTAAATATGTTTGCATACATTATTTGTTGTGTGCGTGTGTGTGTGTGAATTAGGTCAAGTACTGTACTACATTTATAAAAGAAGATTTTTTTTTTTTTACATCACTATATTGTGATTTTTCTCATATTGCAATGGACCACAAAGTAACCTTTACAATATCCGGGGAACTACTGTATATTGTATATAGGGGTTGCTCGATGTCTGATTTCACAAAAAAAAAATCTTGTTTTTCTCACAATAAGTTAAAATACAGCCTATTTTGTGTTTGTTTGTGTGTGTGTGTGTGTGTGTGTGTGTGTGTTGGGTTATTAAAAATAAACATATTTAACATTGTCTTGGATTTTAAATTTATTCTGTAAATTGGTTTGTGATTGTTTTTCAGTGCATCAATCTTGCATTGTACTAGAAAATACTTGTTTACCCAACACATACACACACAAAACACATCCTTTTTTTTTTTTTTTTTAATTAGCAAGGCTTCTGATTCGACCAATCTGATTCAACTATGTAAATCCTAGGTCTGTGACACACCGTAGCAAAAAACTAGGGTCGAAATATTTGGGTAACACAGACTTCCATTAAATTAATATATTTTAAATGAAGGGGAAATTGTTTTTTTTTCCCCACCAAAACCATCACTCTAATTCTGGAAAAACTAAAAAGAGTGAGTAGGATTAGAATGGTTACGATAGAACAATAGGAATGATATAGAATAAGGGAATGCGAGAAAGGAGTTGTGAGAAGAAATGCTGCTGTTGCATGTGCAGGGATGTACAAGGAGGAGGATATGTGCTCACTTACAGGAATGGAGCGGCTGAGGTATCGGGCCGAGGGCCGACCGAGACCCGCGGTGACCGGATTCTGACCCGGCTCCTCTGAGCCAAACCTCCCGACGATGGAGACTCCGCCCAGGCTTCTGTGGTTGTGGTTTCTGAATGCCGAGATCTTGGAATTGGCATTGGAGGCACTATAATGATTGCTGTTGTTGTTGACTTCGTCATGAACATTTTGTGCAGCCATAGCCGAGATGCTGGCAAATGTGGCACGGGGGACAGGGAAGGACGGAGACGAGGATAAACACGGGGACGCAAACAAAGGTCGCGATTGAGTCCCGGAGTCTCCGGCGACGACGTATAGGTTGCCCAGTGAGGTGGCTAATCTGGAGTTTAGACAGGAGCTGAAAGGGGTGGGGGGGTTAAGAAAGGAACACGGACACAAATTGGGGACGGAGATGGTGGACTGATCATTGCGACACACTTGACACATACTACATGTCCTACACAATATCTTTACAGGCAGAAGATATAGAATGAGCAGAAGTGGCGGCTTTTTCTTTCTGTTTTTGTCCTAATGGTCAAATAGTATAAAAAAGGGGGAAAAAATAGAACTTTATACCTTAAAATGCATTTGAGAGAGAGAGAGAGAGAGAGAGAGAGAGAGAGAGAGTGTGATAAAAAGTAAGTATGAGTAAGCATGAATTGGAGTAAAAGACACTTCAGAGTGTATCATGGGATAATATCAGTATTTTTTCCCACCAATGAGTCACCCACTCTATTAAGCAACCCGTAACTACTGGCTGTTTCTCCTCATCAGCATATAGAATAGTCACAGAAAGGGAAAAACACCACCAGGGGGCTGAGGGGAGGAAAATGCAAGATAAGAAGGAAAAAGAGAAAGAGAAAGAAAGGTAAACAGGAAGGGTTTACACATCAGACAAGCTCAAAGCAAGGAAGCATTAAAATAGTTAACTAATTGATGTAGCCAAGTTAGGAAAATTTGGGAGAAATGGAAGTCGACTGCTACAGCGTAAAACATTTGTGAGAAAGGCAGTGCGAGATCGAGGGGAAGGTAAAGGACTTGACAAAAGCGAGGCTCACCTCTTCAGGTTGGCCGATGGAGAAGGGGAGGAGATTCGGCTGATTCTCTTGGCCGACGCGGAGGTAGCAGTAGAAATGGCGGAAGGCGGCGGCAATTTGGTGGGTTTGAGAGGTGAAACTGGGACATGAGTGCTGGAGCCGCTCAGTCTACTGTAACAAATACACACGTTGAAAACATGAAAAATGAAAACATGGTGAAATATTTTTCTGGTGTCTTTAGATCCAAATAAAGCAATTTTATTACTTTATTAAACAAAGTACACACAATATGACCATAACAAGCATTCAATTTCAGCAAAAAAGACATTTCAATTCAATGAAAGATGCACCTAATGTTTCTACAGGGAAGAACATTTTGTAATTATACACCAACCAGCTATAACATTATAACCACTTTTAACCACCCCATTGATATTGATGACCCCACAAGAGCTGCAGTTTTGGAGATGCGCTGCTGAACCATCACAATTTGTTGCTCTCACAACAAACTCTCACAAATCCTTATGTTTACTGAATCCAACACACAGAGTTTGAGGACAAAATGTTCTGCCTAATATATCCCACCCACAAATGGATAACTAATGTTACGAACTTCACCGGTCATAAGGTTATGTCAGTGTTATTCCTGGTGGGTGTACATACTAACAAATGTATATTTGTCCTGCGGTGTTCTAAAGACCATCAGATTGAATGACATCATACATGCTGTCCTAACGTTCACATTTCTATTTGTGATTCTTTATTTTGATAAAGCTGATTTAAGGAAATGGACCATTCATAAAACTGTGCATTAAATTAATAATCACCAGGGTTTAGTGTTACTGGAGGCCTCCTGACGACCTTCATCGAGTCGGAGGCTATTTTGATGAATCACAGCAGTAATGTATAAATAATTAAACAAAAAATAATGACAAAAAAAAAACATAAAATGACAAAATATACTACTCTGTACAACATAATGTCTTCCATCCAAATGACACACAACCTTCTCCTTATTAAAACGTGTTTCCTCTCAAATCCCGGCACCTTTGGCCGATATTTGATGGGTGGCAGGTCATCACGTAGTTCAATAACGAAAAACTGCATGCTGGTCATCTCGAGTGATTTATCTTCATGTCGAGATCCTGTAATCTCTATGAGCAAATAGCCTTTTCTTCTCACATTGCTAATCTAACACGCTCCTGTCTCTATCAGGAGAATTCATCCGTTCTTATTCACGGAGGACACTCACGAGTGCTTGTTCATTCCTCCTCTATCATAAGACTGGACTACTGCAACTTGTCTTGGCCGCTCTGCGTCTGACAAACATTTGACCTCTGTAACGCATCCAGAATGCAGCGATGACTTGTTTTCTGTACAACTTTCCTAAGTTCTTTCACACCAAACCCACTGGCTTCCTCTAAATTCCCAACATAAGATTTTAAACACTGGTCTACAAAGCCATTAACAGAAACTATTTTCTCTCCTAACAGAGGTTTTGCCTAATTGTATTCTTGGTGTGTGTCCAAATGAACCAGGGTTGAAATGTATTTATTGACAAAGTGAAAGGTGTTTGCAAAAATGTAAATGTTCACACAATGTCAATCATGTGGAAGCAAAATGAACGGGGAAAGGGAAGTTCGTTGTGCGAGTGTAAATTTGGCACAGAGCTCCATAAATGTAAAGTTCATGTATAGTTCTTTTTAAAAGGAAACCTTTTTACGGAAACCAAACTAAATTTAGCATTTTGAATTTTTTTCAACTTCGTAAGATGATTACAAAATAGATTGCTCAAGGCCCTACTTTAGCTTAGAAAGGGGTTATGAAAGAGCCAGAAATAGCCTGGGAGGAACAATAAGGAGGCGCTGGTAATAAGCACAGGGTCAAGGTGCACAAGAGAAAGGGGGGATGGCGGTGAGGGGGAGCAGTGTTCTGCTACTACTCATTCTTCAGTGGCCCTTCATCATGAAGAGTTCCCCCTCTCTCACTCTCACGCTCTTGCAAGAAAGGGGAAAAAAAAACAAACAGATGAATGGGGTTTATAAAAGGCAGCTGCAGTGTGCTCATTCCATCTTCATCCGTCTCTTTCATTCAAACTCGGTCATTCTGCACTTTTTTGTGGCGTTTCGAGCGGAGGGCCCATCTGCGTAGCTGTCTTTCATTAATCCGTCGGTCTTTATCCCTGTAACTTTGTCCGTTTCTCTTGCTCGGCACAGCAGAATGAGTAGGAGGAACATTTTGGTGCGAGAGGACTCTTCTCTCACCGCTCTTGAGCCACTGATGTAAATTCAATGACCTCCTTTTAAACTGCCCTTAATTAATTTCTCACAAAGTGCTAAAAAGCAAGCAGTGCACCATCATCGACGATATCTACATGCGATTGTTTTAATCTCCGGGTGGATGCTTTTCAGAGCGATGGGTCTTGAGAAGGTCGATAAGTGCCCTGTGATGCATAATGTGTTTGAAGGTAGGGAGGGTTATATAGTGGGGCTCATTAATCAATTCTATTTGTCGTTGTGTTCGCAAATATTGGTTAATGGAAATTTTTTTGTTTTTTTGAAAAATTTACTTGTTCAGTCTGGGGAAGTAAATGTTAATTCCTTTTGAGCAAAATTTCACAGAGAAACAAGTGACAGATTTAAAGTGTAATAATAAAGTGAATATTCAAATGGAATGCTGTGCTAATTTTAAGACTAATACTGGCCTGAAAAATTCATATATCAAGAATCTTAAGAAAGGTTCCAACTTGAGGTGTGAAGTTTGAATTCCCACCACCAAGCCAATATATATATATATATATATATATATATATATTATATATATATATATATTTTTTTTTTTTTTTTTTTTTCTTTAATGGGCCTTTTTCTGTCTGATTATAGGATATAGTAGAATTCATTATCAAATCTTACCAAGTCAGTATTGCTTACCCCACTGGCAGGTTTTTATTTGTACAGTTTATACAAAATATAAGTGAATCTTACTTGTCTCAAGAAGGGCATTTTTGGTAGTGCAGAAGCTGTGCCCTTGCTCTGGATCTTTAATAACAAACCAGCATGACCTGACCCACACTGTTCATCACTAACAGTGACAAAATAGCTAAATAGGAGGGAAGATTTTAAAGGTAAAGGTTTAAGAGAGAGTAAGATCTTGTTTAGTCCCTTGAAGATTTTCAACATCGTGCTGGATTCTGAGTCTCGGAATACGTTTCAACTACACAACACTGCATTACTTTACAGTGATGATGCAGGAAGTGACTTTTTCATGGCCACATTAGCGTGAACGCTTTGTCTATTGAAGCTGAATGTACAGACCAGGAGGTGAAAGAGACACAAACTACAGGACTAAAGCACCAATGAATCACTCTCTTTATGCAGGGATGACGTGTGGTTTGCATTGCATCACCACTGATCAGCATGTAGGGAAAACTAAATCAAACATGGTTCTAATCAAAATATGATTAGAAAATACATCTTGTATAATACAGTAAATAAATTAGAAATGATACAAGATTGTTAAGGGCGGATTATTTTTTCCCCCCCCGATCTCAAGCCAGGCATAACATCTTAAATAACTGAACAGGACGCCCTCTGACATAAGTGGCTTCTGCAATTATTAAACCGCAGCATTAAATCCAAAGAGTTCTCAGTATTCAATTAAATAAAGAAGGGCGGGGAGAAAAAAGGGATCGGCGCTTCCTTAGCGCTTTTATCAACCAGATAAAACACGGACAGCTCATAAAGACGGAACATCATTAAAGGGAATAATGCTTCAGGATCTACCTGTGTTAAGAAACAAAGACAACATCTACGAGAGACAAGTAACACCGCATGTCACTATGGCAACCGCACACTCGGCACCCGGCTCCTGTGTAATTACTTTAGCTCCACATCTTTTGTTCGAGAGGCTCGGGAACACGTACCATTAGTCTAAATCTGCCAAACTGTAACATTGACTCAGATGGTGCCATGCGATACGATTTTTCAAGACAGAGTTAAAATATACATTTCCAATCTATTATGGCTATTTTTTCCTGTTTGTTTTTGTTTGTGTTTAAACTGCAAACCGAATTGAAGACTTCCTATAACGTCTGCCGTTTCTCTTATGTTTACTCTGCATTGTCCTGCTACTTCCATTTCCAATAAAATTCATGTGACCGGAAGGCAGTAAAAGTCCAGGATGCTGAGAGAAAGGTGTCGACACCTCACATCAGGCAACAGCTATTTTATACAGCATCAACATACAACACATGCTAATCTACATTCTAAATGCTGGTCGACTCACCAGCCTAAGTGGCCACAGTTACGTTTGGAGAACATGCCAGAGGTAAGGAACATCAGGGAAATACATTAGGAGATAAAGTAGCCAAGAATGCAGCACAACAAATGGTATGTCAAGACAACACACCCGAGCACCACAATCGTGTCTGACCTATGCCAAAACTAACAAACATGATCCGTATAACATAGCAAGTTTCCTTTTTCCTGAGACACATTTTCAACACGTATCGAATTTACAGGAAATTTTAAATATTTTCACACATGCCATTAGTAGGAAATTAGAAATGTACACTAGTAATAGTTTTCACCAATTCAGTAAATACAGATTTGATAAATGGACAGAAGCATTTGCAGGTGAAACATAGAATGCAAAAATGCCAAAATAACTGTAATAATATTAACAAAAGGGTGATTTCCCACATGCGGAACACATAGTGTGATTGAAAGCGGTATAACGGCACACTTCCAACTGTTGGATTAGCAAGTAATTGACATTTTAACATCCTCTATTACCCACGGTTGGCTTGGGGTAATAAAGAGAGAACAAATTAGAACAGAACCATTAAGGAACACATTAATAAAGCTTGCACTGGTGCATGGGGCGAAATTGGACTGTTCTTCTTCCTACAGTACTGACAGCGAAAATGATTTCGTCTTCCACAACAAAACAACGGTCGCCTTTTGAAATTTTACTGGGCAGGCCTCTACTGACCCTGTGGGACATTCCCAATCTAGCTACCTGACCGCTAGCGTTAATCGTGGACAACTATGTTTCTTCCCTGGCAAAATAAATACATTATATTAGTGATGTCTCAATAAATCTTTCCACTGATAAGCCAATTCAAATACTTGAGTATTATTCCTCCTTTGAGGAAGCTTGTGACACAATTGGAGTGAGGAGTGATAATATTAAGATATTATGACAATTAAGCATTGAGAGGGAATAATGAGAATATGCTTTTCTGAACACCAGGATAGCTGTGCATAAGCAGCTATCTACGAGATGAATACTTAAATGATCAAATAATACATTACTCAGCATAAAGCAGCTACAACCGTTGCCAAAATTCCCTGCATAGCTGCAGGACACAGCCTCGAATATGCTGAGAAAGTTTTGTATCGTTGTGCGACATCGTTTCTAAGCTACCAGTCTTCGCTGTAGGATTTGTATAATGTGTCTGAGAGCAATGAAAATGTACTGCTGATGAAATTTGTCAAATTGGTGACAAGCGAAACAGGAAAAGTTTTATCTGCAGAAGAGAACTGTCCTGAATCTATAATCAGTTAAAAAAAAAGCCTCTTCCAAATCTTCAGCATGTCATTAGACATAAAACCTCAATTGGGTTTTGTGCCACATTTATTTCACTAAATATCCGCTGTCTATCTGTAGTCTAATGCTAAAAATCAGTCAACTATACAAAATGTAAGGTCTACTGAAAGTTTCTAATATTAACAGTCAAATATTATTAGATTAGTATATCATGAATCGGCAAAAAAAAAAAAATACAGATAATATTTTCTGGGTTGCGTTAGTACGAGTGCTGCATATTCATCTTTATTTCATTTTGTACATTTTCAGCAGTAGCTTTGTCAGTAGTAGTTTGTCTTCTGTAATACGTTTTGTAATCTATTACATGGATTATGTTTGTATTTTTTTTTTAAATCAGTCTCCATTTAATAAAAAAAACTTTGCTTGATAATTCCATTATCAGCACGTGCAATCGAACCGAGGTATACATAAATGCATGTAAACATTTTTTCCACCCATATATAGATCGAATCTGTTACTGCACTTGGAATTATAGGATTGACTTACGTCAGAGTGGTGGAGGTGGATGACCTGGGCTGCCTCCGGCTCTTTAAGGCACGTAGTTTGTCTCCTTGAGTCATGCTGAATCCATTTTCACTGTATTCACCATTCTGTAAAGGAAGTAAAGTCACATTCATGTAAACCACCTTGGCCTTATTATATCCTAATTACTGTCTGCAGCTTGCAGGGATTGTATCTTGTCTTTGCTGTATAAAGGTGGTAGAAAGCTTTTACACTGCCATGTTACTCTATAACACATGCACAAATTAATCGCTTCATTAATTTGCCAGAAGTGATAGCAGGAGCTATTTGGTACAAAAGCTGAGTCAAGGGAAGGGAAATTTTATAATCAATACAATTAACTATTCAATCCATTAATGTAATATTATAGGACTTTTCATCTATTCCCTCTATCTATTCTCAAATAGGACTATTTTCTGTTTTTCGTAACTGAAAAATCCAAGGTTTGGTATCGGTATCGTTCCAGTGCAATTTTTTTCATTAGGTTTCACTGCCATGATACAGTAATCATTATTAAGTATATATTTTGGATATACACTGATCAGGCATAATATTATGACATTTGAACATTAAGACAGGTGAATGAATAACACTGATTGTTTGCACTGATCGTAATGGCAGCTGTCCTCAAACTTGATGTGCTAGAAGCAGGAAAAATGGGCAAGTCTAAGGATTTGAGAAAGCTTGGAACAGTGATCTTGCAACAGGGTCAGGGGTGTCCAAGGCTCATGGATGCAAGTGGGGCGTGAGGTCTGTTTTACGTGATTCGAACCAACAGATAAGCAACTGTAGCTTAAATTGCTAAAGAAGTTAATACACAATGGTTGAGGACTGTTTAGGCAACAAAAGGGGGAGAAAAACAATATTACGATGATATAAATATGATGCAAAAGGAGTGTAGAGGATTGATAGGAACGTATGTATCACTTCCTCTGACCTCTTCATTGCTGCTGGATCTGACGAAGCTGCTACTGATGGTCAGGTCATCCATGCTAGAGATAAGGCGAGGAACGCTGCTTTCTTCATACGCCCGCGTTTTCTGCTGCTTCGAGCGAAGCAAGTCTCCCTGAGCCCACAGATTCGTCTGCTTCCTATACAACAGAACAAAGAGACGTGGATTGAACAAAAGAGCATGCAGAAAGATGGAAGGAGAAAAGATACACAGGGAGGACATTATTCATTTCACAGTCTCTCTGAAGAAGCACATTAAAATAAACCCAAGATCTGCAGCTGAACTACTTATGTCAGAGCCGCTGTAATAGAAAATCAGTTACATAAATGAAACACCTTGTGACTGATCTCAAGTCACACAACTGCCTTGGCAGGAGAGTATGCTAACAATCACCTATCGAGCGCTATATAACACTCTGCAATCTGTAAAAGGTTTCCTTCACTTCAGTAAAAGGGGGGCTGCTTTATCTCAGCAGTGACAGAGCCGGACCAGGATTATGCCATGCGTGTATGTGGCTGTGTGTGACAATATGACCGAGCCACACGCACGCTCCTATCTTTTTCACATGCCGGATCCAGGCCCCGGCATGCACAGCAAAGCACTGATTAAGAACTCGTTCTCACTGAGATTTCATGTCCATCTCACAGCACCATGCGTGCTATATCTGTTGCTTTTTCCTCTCTTTCATAAAGGAGTTTATTTTCCTACATACTTGCTCAAGAGCCTTTCCGGGCAGCAGCAGGACCAAAGCCAAGTAGCTGAACTCTCTTTTTATCAGGAGGACCTAAAGCTCAAGGAAGGGCATGATGCAAAATGGGAGTCTTGCTTTCTGGACAGTTTGACTGTTAGCCTTAAAACTTCCAACGAACAGCTTAGAGGTGCATCCTATAAATCGGAAACACTGAGAAACTGCTATTTCACTATAAGCTTCATTTATTTTTCTTCCATTACGTCATGTTGTTCCATTATTGCATTCGTAATCACGAGCGTGCCTAATCAGAGAAAGATTAATAGAGTGTTTAATGCCGTGCCATCACCAGCTTAATCTGCATGTAATAATCATTTGAAGCCAAATCTCACATAACCGAGTGTCCCACAATCCTACAAATGAATACATTCTTATTCAGCTTAATAATTAAAAGCAAATTTTTATTTAAATTTACCATAGAAAACTGAACTTATTGATATAGCTGAATAAAATAAATGAAATATAACCTATGACTAAGAAATAGTCGATGGAACAAAGAGAATACTTAATCCAAAAGATCACCAAACATTTCTGTATTGCATAAATATCAACCACATTATTTGTTTTTATAATAAAGTAACCTTTTTGCATCTGTATTTTACAAATGTTGTGATTTTAAAACCGCCGACTAAGAAAGACAAAGAAACACACACTGACTAAACGGTTTGCTTTTTGAGACAAATATAATCATAATTGGTGAACTTTTTACTAACAAAAATAAGAATTGGGGGGGGGGGGGCACATTACTGCCGCCATTCGTAGTATTCGCCGCCATTCGTAGTAAAGCATGGACGCGCCCTCAAAAATTACCAGTAAATTTCTACATGGGTGAATCACCAATGGGAGAAGTATTGCATTATGACACTGCACAAATCGAGTCTTTAATGTGACTCAGTAGAACAAACAAGATCTCTGTAGGTTATGTACAAGAAACAGAATAGAGTAGTTTACCTGTACAGACCCCTAGACCGAGTTGTTTGTTCTTTTATCACTCCCTGTGCAGTTATACACAGGGTTTCCACTCTAATCCAAAATGTTAAATTCCCTGCCTTACCCTGCCTTGGAAAGCTGAATTTCCATGAGCTGTTATGAACGGAAAAACATGCCGCTGTTTTGCTGAGTGCACAAAAAAAGTCTTTGAAGTGATCATTTTGCAGCCAGAGCTTTTAAAATGTACATTTTCCTGGAATGTTTGACTTTGTTAACATAATTGCCAGTTGACTAGCAGGAAGGGAATACACAGATGCTGGAAAATAGCCTATCCGTAATAATAGACAAAACATTTGAAAAATAACAAAAAATTTTGTGAAAACGTTCTGGAGAGGGGGGGGGGGATTCCTGACTGAAATTCCATGACCTGTAAGAACCCGGCATATACACATATATAAATTATTGAAACTATAGTCAAAGTTTTAGCACGTAGACGTGGTGTTGGGGTTTGCTTATTGATTATTGACATTTGATTTCCGATAAAACTAACAAACTCATGAGGAGATTCAAAGAAACACGTCACCAAGTCGTGGGATTTTCCAATCACCTGAAAGTCAAATCAGGAATGTTACTGAGTACTAAACCGGTGTATTAGACTTGCATATTTTTACCTACTGAAGGCCAATGTGCATACAAGATAAATAGCTGATAATGCCCAACCCTGTTAATTTTATGTACAATCCCTCAACCACAACCTTCTGATTGGAGCGGTGTGCTATTGCATGAATTATGTCGTCGTATCTTCTGGATGTGCAGGTTGTTGTGAGAAATGTCACCCAAGTTGCCACTATTTCTGCATGTACAACACGAATGGGCCTTTGGATTGTACAGACTAACTGCAAAACTGAGTTAATACTCTGTTTCTTGGAAGAAATCTTCCAAGATGAGTAATATTTCCACCGTACTTACTCCTCTAAGAAGTGCTGCTGGGGTCCGATGATCGAGCCGGGCCTACAGATACGGATCCAGGCGATGGTTTCCGCCGCAGTGAAACGGTAGTGTTTCATCAGATAGCAGCCAATCAGCGTGCCGGTCCTGCCCAAACCAGCTGAAAAGCAAACAAAATTCATAGGATGAGTAATGTAATGTTCCTGACTACAGGGGCGAAAGAATTTTGAACAAAGTTTCAGTCTGTGTTTGTGAATCATGCGTCGAAGGGTCACAGGGGGTGCGAAATATTTCAGGGCGAATTTAAAGTATAGTAGGTTACACGGCATAAGCAGCCCACATACAAAACTTCGTATCATGATGTTCTCCATCTCGGTGGAAAGGGACAACAGGATTTTACATTGGCACCGAACGAAAGGCTCCAGAGACTAAAAATAAGAGTGTGAACGCAGAAACTGGTGAAAATTAAAGTCACCAAGCAACGGGAAGAAAAAAAGAGCTGTTTGATACTGAATTCTGCATCTAAAAATAAGATTTATTCCACAAGGTGTACATCATTCATTGGAGGAAAGAAAATAACAAATTGAGTAAATACACAGTGTTCTATAATTATTTATTGCTCCACTATAGAGCTATAGCTATTTTTCAGTACTGTTTTCTTCCTAATAATTCAAAATCTGTCAGAAAAATACATTTAAAAAAATCAATTGGCAAAAAGAAAACATACAAATAATAAGAACTGAAGCTACACTACATGGGCTACATAGACAAATATTGGGGCATGTGTCTTTTCCATACAGTTACTAAAAACCTGAAGGAAGACAATTTTATAATACATTAATCCATTAAAATGAACTAGGAGACCTGTTCCAGCATGACAGTGTACCAGTGCACAAAGGCAATTCCATGAAGATATGCTTTACATGGTTTGGAGAGGAAGATTTTGATTGGCCGGATACAGAGATATGACCTCAGCTACTCTGGGATCCTCCTGTTATTATTATTATTATTATTATTATTATTATGGCCCTTTTTCATTGCAATTGCTGTTATGGAGAGATTTGTATTTAATACCAAATGCAATGAATCAATGTAATTAATGTTCAGCTATACATTTGAAAGCCTATAGAGCATCTCCAGTATTTGTTCACTTCGAATAACATTCATATCTGGTTACATCACTAACGTAAATGTACAACTGTCCACAACATAAATCACTTTCATGTACATACTAAATTCCCTCATTAAACCTGCACTGAACACCAACACACCACCGACTGGTTTTTTTGTTTCTGAGGCAGCAGTGCCACCATATGGCCATGTCATGCCACTGACCGGGAAAAGAAAAACCCACAAACAAAGAGACAATAATAATTAATAAAAAAGGATAGACTGAATTGTGGAGCGGTTAAGAATTCACTCACCTTTGCAGTGAACAGCAATGGCACCATCCGTGCCCTCACAGATATGCAGGAAGCGGCGTGTGATGGAGTCGCTGGGCGTGCTGCCGTCCACAAAGAACAGGTCGTAGTGGTCAAAGCCAGGCATCTGTAAAGCGCTTGGCGTCATAGATCTTCTTGTTGAGACGGATGATGGTGGTGACGTTGTGCTTGCGAAAGTATGGGAAGTAAGCTTCGGGGGCATGAAGAGGGTAGCCTAAATTCAACAAACAAGTAAATGTGTTAAATGATTTCTTTTCACTCTTTTTCTTCTTAAGTTATTTACCTTTAAAGCAGATAATCTGCAAATAAGTTAAAAAAAAAAAAAAAAAAAAAGGTGTACTGTAGCAAAGGCATGAAATCATGAGCGTGGGGAATTAGAATCCGGGCACCCTGACAGAAGCTGACAGGGGTTAATAGGAGTAATTATTTATTGCAAGAGCTCAAGCTACAGTTTATAATAATCTAATTTAGCAATCTTTGTTATTGCTAAATTATAAAAAAATAATTATTCAATTATTCAGTTTTCAATTATCTACCAATTTGAACTGTTGTTCTCCATGGACACCATATGGACAAAAAGGACATCTCTTTCCACATTTTTCCCCATTTGCTGCTATTATAATAATAATAACATATATTAATCAGAAAGAAGGGCTTTAGTAGTCAGGTACTGATGTAGGTGAGGATGTCTAGGGTGCAGTCAGTGTTCCAAATAATCACAACAGTATGCGTGAGGTCAGAGCTCTATTAGCAGGCCGGTCAAGATTTTCCACTCAAACCCATATAAAGCATATAGTTATGGAGCTGGCTTTGTGCACATTGACAATATCATGCTGATCATACAGTGTCTTCCTAGTTCAAGTGACGTAAAAATATCATTTTATTTGCATAGTTATCCGATAGAATCGTGTGCCTGTGTGGTAACAGTCTGAGAAAGGACAACATATGGAACACTTGGCAAAGCCATGTGTCCGGATACTTTTTTCTATATAGTGTTTTTGTTACAAACCATAACTGGTTTGGGGGGGAAAAAAAAAAAAAAAAAGAGACCCATTAGCGTCCAAATACTACAGCAATGTAATTACGCGTATAAATGCCAGCCAAGTCCCACAAAACAAACCAGGTTTTAATATCTGCAAATGGAGAGTAATAAGGAAATAAATCAGATTTGCTTGGCTACAAGATCACTGGTGTGTTCATGTCACCAAAACGACACACAACATACCCGAGTTCTCTTAGATACCATTGTGCAGGAACCACAGAAAAAAGGCAAAGCTGCGATTATGGAGCTTGGAAAAGATCTTCAGCTCACCGTTTTCTACTTTACTCTTTGGGTGCGGCCCACTGAAGGCCAGGAATTTGCCAGGGACTATCCAGTTGAAGTCTCCATTCTCTACGCGCTAACAACAAAAGGAAAGGGGCGAAGAGAAAAAATATAGGAGGTTAAAAAAAATAATAATCCCATTGCATGAGCAGGATGTGATATTACAAAATCGGCTCGAACGCAAAAAGCGGCTTATAATTAAAGCAGTCACAAAATACATCTATGGAAACCTGTCGTGGTAACTTTATTACCTCATAGTGCTCATACTCTGTCACGTCAAATGTCTCAAAGTCCAAGAAGCCGTGCTGCAGGGCCTTAAAAACACACACATCACACGGTGCTTAATTGTTTTGGGTTTTTTTTTTAAAGATTTTAAAAATAAGTATTGCTTATTATTAAGAATTGCTTCAGCTGATCATGTGACCTTTCAGACAGCTGATCAATATTTAGGAAATAAGTATATGTGAGGAATAAACCACTCCAAAGTTGTTTATAGAGGTTGAATCTCAGTCGTTCAGACTTCTGATCATGAGGTTGCGAGTTCAAATCGCAGCACCACAATTTATTTAACAACAGCATAGTTTTTAATTTGTTGCTGTACAACACCATTTGAATGTGCGGTTAATAAATAAAAAAAAAGTAAAAAAAAAAGATTTTAAAAAGCATATTAATATAAACCTTTGACATCACTTTATAACATCACAACTGGTAAAAGCTGGTGTTATGGATAAGATACACAGTCTGCCCAAGCAGAACTGAGAAATCCATTAAAATCCCATTAGATTGTAGTGATAGTCCTGAGCCACAGAAAATCCCTCTTTGCCCTGTTTGGGAGGGAGGGGTGGTGGAGTGAGTCACAGGTTAAATTAAGCTCTTAAGCTAATGTCATTGATTACTGCGTACATAGCAGACAGAGATAACACACACACACACACACACACACACAGGATAAGTTAATGATATATTTTATACTGAAATGTGTTAACACAGAAAGCCTGTAGTAAATAAATCCTACATCTCTACTGATATGTCTGTTTATCCATCCATACACACATTTATTTGTTTACAGATCAATCGAATTCACTTATCCATGTCCATAGCTAAAGCATAAAGGACCAAGTAGAATCCAAACCCCGGAAAAAGCAATCAATGATGCATTACATGCCACTGCACCCAGCTAATTAAATCTAACACAAACACATTACCATCTGAGCAACGTTAGGAGAGAGCCCTTCATCAGGCACGTCTTGATGTTAATAAGTGTGGCATGTTTTAATAAAGGCAAGCAGGAGGAGGAAAATAATGAACGACAGGAGAGGAGAAAAAGAAACGCAGGGTTTGTTTTTTCTTTCAGAGCTCAGAGTTGATTTTCCCAGGAGGAGTAAGGCTGTGCTGGGAGACTCTACGCGATGGGGGGGAGGAAAAAAAAAAAAAAAAAAAAAAAAAAAAAAAAAAAAAAAAAAAAATCGGTGAAAGAATGTCTCAGTTTTTTTTTTCCTGCTAGACGCTGACCGAGTACTTCCTGTGAGATGAGCTCACATGAAGCTTCCTGCACTGAGCTCAGACTGGGGGCAGAACTGAAAGCTGCACAGACGCACAATTAGAGTTTTGAGTGCAGTTTTGTCGTTTTCATTTCATTAAACTAACTAAATAAATAAGGCATATTAAATAGAAATAATTGTAATGAATTTATTTTGTAAATAAACAGCACATGGTTTTCTCTCTCTCTTTATTTCCTTCCTGTTTGCTATTGATATTTATGATGAGCATATGTTAATATGTATATGTGGCATATATGGGCATAAGTCAATATGTACAAATGAAATGTTTCTTTTTTTTGTTTGATAAAAAGCAAATAAAAAAATGTGACAGAATTTGATCATAGTTTGTACTTCTTTACATTCTTACTCCATCTCAATAGCTCATTCTCTCTCTTCCTCTCACTCTGTCTCTTTCCTTGTCTCTATAATTCACTCTTGATCTACACTCATTATTGATCCAGCTCTCTTTAGCACTACATAACTACGGCTGTCTCTCAAGTTGCGTCTCTACATACATGCATACTTTTTTTTCCTTTCCGTGCAATTTGTCACTTTATTTTAATCTTCATTGCTTTATAGCACAATGTCTCATAGCATCGCACCCCCTCCATTCACTCTATTTCAAAATCTCTATCACACCATTGTGAACGAAGTCCACATGGGAAAACTTGCATATGGCACATCGAGACGTGAAATCCTCATACAACCTAGATGTTAACACTTGTCATGTAATTACATGGCGAAAAAGAAGCCTTGTGGACACTTTAAAGAACATTGTGCGCACACACACACCCACACACTTTCTGCATACCTTATCTGCTTTCTGCAGATCTTTTGGAATTCCTCACACTTCTTACCTTCCTGATTCCATTCAAACAGTCCAGGACGGTCAGGCTGTATGTGCAATTTCCAAAAGATGCATCCCTAGAAAAAATAAAAATAATAAATAATAATTAAAAAAGAGCACACAATATGAAACATAATAGATATAATAAATCCAACTTCAACAGCTGGGCCCTTGTGCAAGGCCCTTAACCCTCAACTCCTCCGGAGCAAGTTGTTCTGGATTAAGGGTGTCTGGCTAAATGCCATAAATGCTAAATACAATAAAACAGGGACCATAGAAACCATGAAATTTCAACTGTATATTTTTTTGTGATCACTACATTAAACATATTCACAGCCATGATCTTACAAATAAGAGGGAACATAATTAAGGAGTGTGTGTTTAAAGAGGCTATAATGTAAGTGAAATGTTGCCAAATATTGATTGTAATTATTAATGGACAAAAAGATAGAACATGGGATTTTTTAATAAATAAAAAAAGTATAATTCAAGTAAACATCTGATTAAATCAGAAATATATATATATATATATATATAAAAATTATAATAATTATATAATTATTATATATATATATATATAATATTATATATAAATATATATATATAGATATATATATAGTATATATTAGTATATATATATAGTTATATATATAAGTGTCTATATATATAATATATCTCTCTCTATATCTCTATATATATGGCACATGCCTTTATGGATATAACTATAGGGTGGCAACAAGAGCAGAATTATTTAGAGCATTACGTCATTACATCATAAATATCTCATGTTTTCAAATGGCCACTTTGTCCAATGAAATAGACTCTTAGGCCATGAACATGTCGAATACAAAAGTCAATACGGTGTCAGGACCAACATGCACTCTGTTTAATTTGCACAGCCACCGAGACGCTTGGTCTTTTCAGCCGTCCTATTACCCCCTCTCGGCCACAGAGGAACAGATAAAGCTGGCCTCATGGGCATCAATTGAAATAAAAATGGATCAGGATTCAAAGTGTGCTTTAAACGCCTGACCCAGATGGGGAAAGAAACATAATGAAAGTGAAGCAACTCTATTGAGGAACAACAGAAATGGGACAAAGTGACTCACAGTTCATTGTGGGTAATTTCACACAGCACTACTAAAGACAAATATGAAGAAAAGAAATCACTAGAAAATGCACTGTAAGACAAACGAGGTGTTCGTGTTTGGGACAAAGATCAGCGACAAGTATTTATATACAGTGAGTCAAAAATGATGCTGTATTTAAGAGGAAATAGATTCTGGAATAGAAATATTCAAGTCGTTTAAATTCAGTGTTTGGGTATTTATCTGCTCAAAACAAATAACGAAATATAGTTTATTTAAGTTGAATGTAATGTTAATGTCAATAGTTAATTTAGTTAATAGACAGTAAAAGTGTGCATGTGTGTGTGTTAGTTCCTTAGTAATGGGCAGCAGAGCAGATTGGCTCAATGTTCTTCTGGGATCCCTGCACTCGCCCCCACACATCCTGCTAATTTTTTTACGCTTTGAATGCCAAAAGGCATTTGTGTACTTGTTTCAAGAAATCTCATAACGAAAGCAGCCAGTGAAAATCTTTCATTTAAAATTGAAATGACGGCCATTCGAGGCTTATTAATGATGATTTTATTCCTTGACTAGCATCCTGATGCTGGCAGAAGCAATTCTGAATGGCCTATAAATCTCATTCATGCTTCACAATAATCAAGTGAGATTTATACAATGTCGAAGAGTACAACTCAACAGGGCAAAAAGGTACTTCAACATACACCCCAATGTAATCCTGTAAGATTATTAAAATGTTGTTAGCCTTGTTTAGATTGAATTAGTGTTACCTGAACAAGTGCAGTTATGTGATTTCTACCATATTGTTTTCTGGGTCATAAACAACTTCTGGGTCAGTCATGTCAATTTCATTGTGTGCGCACATAACTGTTGAAATTATGGCAAAATTGTCCTTCTAAAAAGGGGTCACGGTGGCTTAGTGGTTAGCACGTTCGCCTCACACCGCCAGGGTCCGGGTTCGATTCCCGTCTTGGCCATGTGTGTGTGGAGTTTGCATGTTCTCCCTGTGCCTCAGGGGATTTTTCTTCGGTTTCTCCGGTTTCCCAACCGGTCCAAAAACATGCATGGCAGGTTGATTGGCACCTTGGAAAATTGTCCCTAGTGTATGAGTGTGTGTGTGTGTGTCCTGCGATGGGTTGGCATTCCATCCAGGGTGTATCCTGCCTTAATGCCCATAGACGCCGGAGATAGGCACAGGCTCCCTGTGACCTCGAGAGAAGATCAGATAAAGTGGTAAAAGATGAATGAATGAATGGATGTCTTAACAAATGATTCGACATCAAATGTTCGACTTTTGATCAGAAAGTTGTCATTTTATATACCACCACCAACAAACTTCTGCTACCGGCAAGGTCCTTAAACCTCAACTGCTCAAGTAGCATAATTAAGGGAGTCTACCAAATGCTGCAAATGTAATAAATGTACATTACAATGAAACAATTGATTCTTTTACAATTCCAAATGCTAGTACAGAGTATTTCAGAGCTCTTTAAGACCTGTGAGAAGCTGCCTGAAAATGATCCGATATGTCATACAGCACAACTCTGACTCGTGTCTACAAAATCATTTTAAAGCCAAATGCTTATCTGGCGCAGTGTACAATCAGGGTGTAGACCACAAGGTGTGTTAAACACAAACTCAGCTGGAAAGCCGAAGGCAGTGAACTGCCAAACAAGAAACCGCAAGGCTCTACAAAAAAAAAAAGGAAAGAAAACAAGTCTGATCATAGTGGAGTTACACATCACAGAAGGCAATCATGTACAACTCACAATTCATACATCGAGTGTGTTCACAATCTGTGATGTAAAATGTCTCTGTTCTCAGGACCACATCCCAAAGTTGTTTCATGTATCACTTACAAATGGAAACGTAATCACTTGCAAAGGAAACGTAAAACCATTCTGACCTACCTACCTACCTACCTACACATACACATACACACACACACACACACATATATATATATAAATAAATATTTATATATACATACACACACACACACACACACACACACACACACACACACACACACATACACACACACACACACACACACACAGTTCTGAAGCTTGGTCACAACCTCCTCCTTTGTGTACCTACTCATCCAAATTAACTGTCTCAAAGCAACTTTACAGAGATAAGAAAGTTATAAAAGAATGTATAAGTTTGAGTGGAAACCAGAATTAAAAGGGAACCTCCTCATCTGGGTGGCACGGCATGGCCATTCATTATAGTTTTATTATTGTTAAGGTGTGCAGTGACGTGTGATTAAATGCAACCTGTAGTCCTAAGCAACTGTGGTAGACTGTTTATTTTAACTACAGTCCAAATCCATCCTTAAAGTTCTTGAGTTTCTTCCTACTCTGTTGTGTTCGAGTTTATACAAGTTCCTGATTAGTATGTCTACAGAAGTACCTTTTTCCAGGAATGTAAACATGCATTTTTGATCCCCGGAGGTTTCTTTTTACTTTATGCATGTCTCAGTAAAGCACCTCTGAAATTGTGGATCACCATTTTTTTTTTCACCATTGGATCACCATCACCTGACCTCTGTTACCAAAGAATAAATGTCTCAAATAAATTAAAAATTAACCTATTGCCTACAAGTTTGCAAAGCAAAGCAAAAAAAAAAAAAGTGAGACATCGTTCTTCTACTGATCCATATCTCTGCACAAATTCTTCTATGTGAAAGCAAGCACATCAGATTTTACCCAGAATGTGAACTCAAATGTGTGAAAATATCCTTCTGCGTCTAATCACGAATAAAGAATTAGGACAAGGGTTTTCAGGAAATGGTGAATAATAGCCAGGATTGTATTTGTTAACCATGCTGTATATTCAAGCAGAAATGAAACTACAAAAGCAAACACGACACCAGAGTGAGTGTGGAATGGTTTCATTTAGACCAAAAGGGCAAATTCAAGCCTCATTTACATGGCACATGCTGTGAGAAATGTTCGGGCTCAGAATAAAGTTGTATGAACCCCTAGCCATGTTGAACCAGCACCACGTTTTCTGTTAAGGTATGACCGATAATAGACACCGAGAGCCGTTTCCTCTAATCTCGATATTATCTGCATCCTGCCAAGAACAGCTGCCGCCTCACTGGGCCACAAGAACGCACCATACAAGTACATCAGAATCTATTGAACTCATGGAAAAATCTGCTGAGAGAAACCAGAACTTCGAGGTTAACATGCTTCAGCTGCTCGCCTAAACATCTACGCCAAAAAGACAACAGGTCTTACAGGCACACCCTTTCTGTTCTCCTTCATTGCTTAACTGGGTAAAAGCGTCAAGCATCTCGGAGGACAAACTAATGATAGGAATAAAATCATAAAATATCTATGTAAAATCAACTTACTAGGTTATTATTGATCGCTATTAAACGACTCAAAGGTATAAACAATAAATACACTCTATTGCAAAACATTTGCGGACACCTGGTCATAAATATGGTGTGTCCTTTTTGAGTATCGCATTCCACATTTAGTCCCAATTTGCTCTTCTGATTCCCTCCACTCTTCTGGGAAGACGATCCGGCAGATTTTGCAGGGTGTTTGTGTCAATGTGTTACAAGGGTGTTAATAAAATCAGGCACTTATGTAAGTGAGGTCTGAGTTGCAGTTCATCCGCAGAAGGGTTGAGATCCGTGCCCTGTATCAGGCCACTGAATACACCAAGTTCTGCCTCTGGCTTTATGGTAACCAGAGTTGTGTCCCCCATATGGTGTCCCAATACTTTTGTCCATATAAGAAAGTGTTCAAATCCATTTAAAACCACTGATGTTTCGTTACATATACAGTATTACTGCAGCACTGGAAGTGGACATGGGCACCAAATGCAGAACCACCAAGCTCTCACTGCTGGAGCCTTGAGAAAGGCTCTTAACCCATCAACTAAATGGCATTAAAGATCTAAAACAAAAATGGGCAAATGGAAAAAGTGAAATGGAGCTGGAACAAAAATGAACTGGAGTTAGAATTGGAAATTGTGTTGGAATGAGAACTAGAATATTTGTGTCAGTATAATTTACTCCTGGTTACATCATTATGACTTAATTCTAATGTTGTTTCCAATTATCGCAATACCAAATGATGCTGTACATCATGGCGCAGTAGACCCAGCCCAAACGTATATTTATTTTTATAAGTAAACGTGTATTTGAGCAGTCTAGAGACAATAAGTACCTAACGTAGTGCTTGATCCTGTGAGCATGTTAATTCATTGTGTGGCTCCATTCACCCAAAACCTGTTAGCATGTGACTCATCTCTCTCACACATATACTTGCCAAATTTAAAAACTGATTCAGACTGTTGAATGCTTTTAGCTCCGTGGTACCCCATGGAGCTAAAAGCGTTCAATAATCAGAATCAGTTTCGATACTATAATAAGATATTTACTTCCTCTGTGGGCTTACTACAGGGCATTACATAACCGGATTTCTCTATGGAAGTGCCATGGCTACAAGAGAACGCTTGAACAAAGCTCTTTTCATCACCAGAACGGCCATACAGTCTGTAACAAGCATGTCTTTGTGATTAGATAAGGGGCCAATCAAGAGTAGAAAATAGCAGACAAGACAAGGAGAGTGAGGGAGAGGAAGGGGAAAAAAACAAACCAAAAAAAAAATAAACAAACAAAGATGAAGCGGCTATATAAAACACTAAATAAATTTTACAATACAAATGGGCTTCATTTAATTCATGCTCCAAGTTATGGGAAGAGTTATGATCATTAATGTTAACTAAATCAGAAGTGTCAGGGTAAACTATAAAGTATGTGCTTTATAGTAATGAGGCATCAAAAAGCTACAGGTTTACTACAAGACGCACATAAATATAATAAAATGTGATTACGGTGCTCAGTGGCGCGTCAAGAGAACAAACCTAGAGGCAAGATAAATATTTGCTCCCCTGCAAGCTCAGACAAGCCTGGAGGATTGAATATGATTGAATTCAATACTGTAACTCAAACACGACTGAAATCTGAAGCTAATCTCCATGCGGGCGAAAGATTGGCAACAGCCTTGGGAGTGAGAGGAGGAGAAAAAAAAAAAACACCCACGCAGTGCAAAAACGGGCAGCAGACACTATAATGAGAAACCCGGGCATATGGACTGTACTGCTAGGGATCAGGGTCAAGAGCAGTTCAAATAAAATAAAAAAAAAAGTGTTTGGAAAAAGACTTTGGGACAAACAACTTTTAATTGGAATTTGAAATGAGAGGAAAGCTTGGAAGAAGTTTAATGAAAGCAACATGGTGCAGGTCAAATAGTATCGAATCTGGCTCCTGTTCAGATTAATCTTAGCTGGGAAACGGTCTGATCATTTCTCTAGAAAAGGGACTCGCAACAGGGCAGGGCAATAAGTCTATTTACAGAAAATTTGGAGAGAGAGAGAGAGTGAAAAATAGAACGAAAAATGCAGAACGAATAATAATGTTTTCCAGCTTTGTTTGAAAATGTCACATAAAAAAACACAGGTGCGGCAAAATAACACACACAAAAAAAAAAACGATCAAAGCAAATCAAACACACCCCCATGGTGGCCTACAGGTATTTGACAATGCTAAAGGAGCAGCTGAACATGTTTCTTCATTGTGTTTAATGTATGTGAGAAGTGGCTTTGAAATCGTTTCTCACCTGAACGGCAGGTATGAGGCATTGGAGCCGGAGATTAATGCTCTATATGCTTCTTCCGGAGTTTTCTTCAGGAAAATCACCTGAGGGAGAAAAACAATTAGGGTACACTTTCCTGAAAAGCAGAAAGCATGTTTATTACTTGGCTCATAAATAAAACTCAAAACAGGTAAGAAAGAAAGAAAGGAAACAAAGTAAGGAAGAAAGAAAGTAGTTTATAATATGACAAAAGTCTATTACATGGCTCTACTTTTTTTTTACTGCAGAACTGTTGGAAAATTAAGAAAAATAAATGGATTATTCATACGAAAAAAATGCCCTACAAGGACTACAGCCATACAAATGACCAATTCATGACATTTCCATACAATCCCTCTCTCTCTCTCTCTCTCTCTCTCTCTCTCTCTCACACACACACACACACACACACACACACACACACAAAACTCTCTCACTGTTGCACTAATTAAAGAGAGGGTGCTGTGGAGAAGGAATGTGACAAAGACTTGTGATTTATCACAGAGAGAAGCTTCTTCTTAAACCTGGACCTCGCTCACATTACTCTGAGTTTACATGGACAAACACACACACACACACACACACACACACACACACACACACACACACACACACACACACACACACACACACACACACACACACACACACACACACACACACACACGAGAAAGAAAAAGAAAAATCAGATTAAATAAAGAAACCAAAATAATATTTAGACAAAGACAAAGGGGTGTTATGAAGAGAGCGAGAGACTGACCAAGCGAGAAAGAGTGAGACACAGACGGAGACAGAGCCAATGAACCGTCAGGGAGAGAGAGAGTAAGAAAGACAGAAAGAGAGGCGAGTCAGACAATAACGGAAGCACAGAATAAGAAAAACAGAAAGAGACCGGGTTAGAAGACAAAGACCCGGAGAAAGAGAGATAAGCGCATAATGAGATTTCCGTTAGGTAAATCTGTGAAGGAGCTCAGCAGGCTAACACTACACTCAGAAATGGCAAATGGCATGTCGGCATAATGTCTGCTTCCTTTTCAAAAAGATTTCCTGGTGCTAGTAAACCACACAAATAACACATAGTTTTCTGGGATCGGAGATCATTAGATCACGTAGCTTCAAAACGAACAGCATCAAATGGCAGTTCAGCAGACTCACAATGGAATACAGCAACCGCAGTATAAAGTTTCCAGATGATTCGGACATGTCAGTGACGGAGGCTCATTAGAGCAGAACGTGTTCAAGACCACTGAGGGTATGAACTCACTGCCCCATGTAATAGTGTGCATGTGTGTAGATGGGCAAGCTTTAATGGAAGGCTGTTCCAGCACTGATGAACTACAGAGCAGACAAACAACTAGATGCAAAGACAGATTAAACTCGATGTGTGGTAGCTCAGTGCTTAAGGCTCTGGGTTACTGATCATAAGGCTAAAGCTGCCACTCTTGGGGCACTTGAGAAAGGCCCTTATAACTCCTCTAGCTTCAACAGGATGACCCTGTAAATAAAGTACAAGTGACAACTAATTCTTCGGAGGAAGCTTGAGCATGCACTGGAGGATCTGGAATTGATATGGACATTTACCAGAAAATTTTTAATCCTAAAAGCAGTTTTTCACTGCTTTTGAATATCAGTCATTGCATTAAACCTGGGAGGATATACGCCGGAATGCATGTAATCGGGTGAGGAAATATCAGCAAGTCATCCATTTAATCAGTTTTTATACAGAGAAAGACGCAGTCCTCGTGATGTTCACGAAAAGGGGTCAGAAAAAAACAGTCAAGGTTGTTTGAGCTACTAGCATCCACTCTTTACAAGTGCGGTGAGCAGAAAACCATCAAAGAGTGTGCTCATCAAAGAATGCATAAAACACTGAGAACCAGGAGGGTGCCTGAGCTAACACACAAATGGTCACATTAGGGTCCTCTAGAAGAAAAAAAAAAAAAAAAAAAAAAAAACAAGAGCAAGGTTTTTATCTCTTATAAATCAGCCTGTACTACAAGAAGAGTCCTATTATGAGCAACTACTCACCAACCCTCGTAATGCCCATCACATTTTTAAAAAATAAATAAATTACACTATTAAACAGGGCATTCGAATTAAAAACCAAAGAGCATCATGTGTTGGCTGAGAAAACCCAGACCACACATGGCTGAACCTATAAAAATCAGCAGCACATTCTCTTAAAGGTCACAGGAAACTAGTAACAAACAAAAAAAGACAATAGCAAAAGATTTTTTTCTATTTCGCTTTATCAGGTGATGGACAAAAGATGCACCCCGAGTTCTGCAAGAAAACTCTTTCAGGTTCAAAATTTAACCAAAAAAAAAAAAAAAAAAGCTAATTTGAGATCGGGATCAGAGATCAGGCTACATTTAGCCTGAAAAAGCAGTGTGTGCATATCCCTGAGGGAGCTCCTTTAATGTGACACTGTGTAAGAGATAATTAGTTTAAACACGTACAGCAATGTTCGGTCACGAATTGGATCGTTGTGTGAAAGGCTACGCTATGCAGATTTCCGTTTTCAGTTCTGTACATCAGAAAATTTGCAAAATTAGCTTTTTAAAATTTTTTATAAAGAGTGTTATGCCAGCAATAAAAGACTTAAGTGTTGCAACACTCATAGTAGGTTTTTAATGACAACAAGTTGTCACTTATTTTATATTGTGTTATGCACAGATCAGGCACTTATATTATGACCGTCTGTCTATTATTGTGTTGTTCCCCCTTTTAATGCCGAAAACAGTCCTGACCCATCAAGCATCAACTTCTCCAGCAATTTGAGCTACAGGAGCTCTGGCCCTGTTGGATCGGCCCACACAGGCCAGACTTTGAGGCTTGGCCGTCCCTGACCCAGTCGCTGGTTCACCACTGTTCATTATTTGGACTAGTTTTAATAGATACTGACCTCTGCAGACCAGGAACACCCAAGAAGAGCTACAATTTTAGACCCAGCCGTCACAATTTGTCAAATTGACTCACATCTGCACGCTTGCCCATTTTTCCTCCTTTTAACACATGCAATTTAAAGACAAAATAACAGTAACAGGTGCCAGAAAGAAGAAATAATTCACTTCTTAATCTCGTGCGGAGAAAAACAAAATAATATGGCACTGGAGGCTCATTTCTTTTATTCTATTTTTGGCTGTCTGCTAACGCAACACTTCACGACATGATTGATTTGTCTTCACGTATCTCTGTATACGAGTTGCTACTACAGGAACAATGTAGCACTATAACAAGCACTGAATCAATCCTGCGCTCTGAATTACAGCTGGAGGGTCTGAAAGTAGTCAGAGAGGATATACGGTCTCGACAGGCAGCCACGTTGTACCTTTGTTAAGCTACGCTGGCAAACACCAGACTAAAAGGCCATGGACGGAGTGAGGACAAGCAGTCTGTGTCCTTGTTGTCTTTATACTCTATATTTACACTTGTGCGCCTCGCACTCCTACACATGGCATTCATAACGCGGCAAGAGTAAAGCTGTTCATTGAACCTACAGTAGCGAGCATTGCATGGTGCCTACAGGACCAAAATGCCACATGCGTGAGCTTCCCACGAATTCCAATCCACCACCTCTGAGGGACGTTTATTTAAAAGAGAGTCTCAGATCGTTTAGACATGTTCAGAATCACGTTCATGAGTTAGGGAGAAAAAGATTAAACTCCGATTTAACTCAGCTGCAGCCATGTGCTTCGGGTTGCAACATTTTCTTTGGCCACTATATCGAGCCATGAGACAAATCCAGCTGTATGCTGTTGAAATAATAATAATTTAAAAAAGAAAAACTGGCGACAGATACAGGAACAAGGTTTCCCAACAGTACATATCAAAAAATTAACATTATCTTGGGACCAGGATTAATATTTATTCTTCAGCATTTAAAATGCATTTGATAAAAGAAAGGAAAGAAGGCAAACAAATCAGACAAGACTGCGTTGCCAAACTGAGAAGTAGACCTTCCGTGAATCTTTACTGAAGGTCACCCTGTATACACAGTCCCCCTAAACAGCTCCATATACACTAATCAGGCATAAAATTATGACCAGCGATTTAAATATCACTGATTATATCTTCATCGTGGCACCTGTTGCTGAGTGAGGTATACTAACCAGACATTTTGTCCTTAAAAATGATGCGTCATAGGCAGGAAAAAGTAGGCAAGCATAAGGATTTGAGTGACTTGGACAAGGGACAAATTGTGATGGCTAGACGACAGGGTCAGAGAATGTCCAAAACTGCAGCTCTTGTGGGGTGTTCCTGGTCTATAGTGGCGAGTTTCTATCAAAAGTGGTCAAAGGAATGGTGATGAATCAGGAACAGGAACATGGGCCCATGTGCTTTGATCCAACAGACAAAGCTACTTTAGAGCTTAAACTGCTGCAGAAGTTACTACTGTAAATGCTTAACGAATCAGGACTGTTTTGGCGGCGGGACCAACTCTGTATTATGAATATTGGTTTTTGCGTGAGCTTCAATGATATAGAGCTCCATTTGCCTGTTAGTTAAAGATGGCATTTCCCATATGGATGAATTTGAATTATGGCAGATCATTCCTTTAGAAAGAAAAATCTCCTCACAGCTTTAAAAGCATTTCAGCCAGGCATGCAGATGGATCCATAACGCATCACTTTAGCGCATGGTTATACTGCCCTTTTGTCTCTTCTTTGACGTCTGTTACACACATCAGTGTGTGCGAAACACTGTCTCAGCTGTGTTCCAGTTTCCACCCACAGCACTGTCCCGCACTGATGAAACCCGACTACTGACAGGCGGATAGTCCCCCACATTGTGCACACACAATAACTGTGGCCTCGGCAGCGTTGGCACGCCAACGTGCCACAAAAGGCCCCCCCTTCCTTGCCAAGTACCAGTCGCACACAAGCGTCTGTGAATGGCGTCTCTTCAGCGGAAAGCCATTGAAATCCTCCACTGTTTGAGTGTCTCACTGCAAGGGACCAAGATTAGCCGTAGTGATTGCTGTGACGAGTCTTTACATTACAGGATGATTGGACAGCTTGATGAGGATTAATGAATGAATATCCCCTTATGCAAAATTTAAAGCTATGAACCTAATGCAAATAACCATATAAACTCCATTTCTAATGAAGGCTGAATGCTCTTTTCCCTTCGCCTATTAGTAAAAGTTGTCAAATAGCAAATAGTTTTAGAAAGGAGTGCATGTAAACCTTTTTTAGCTAACAAGATCCCACAATGGCTGAAAGCATAGCAACTAACGCTAACCAACAAGTGCCGTCTTTCACTTTCTAATAATCAGCGCTAAAATTGCAACATAATCTGATGCTTGATTTTTCAATGTGGTCGAGAGTTTTTCAGTTTTTAAAAAGAGCAACAAAGAATAAGATATCTAGAGAGGAGCGGATCGATTACATGCGGCATGGACAGATAGTGGATACTCACCGAGTAGGCACCCATAAGGACAGCAGCGTTTGCCCTCTTACGCTGGTCAAAGCTGGTGTAGTGCACAATCCTTTTTCTGGCCAGTGCGAATGACTGAAATGCAACAGGAAGAATAAAGACAATTAGCTATATTAAAAATCATAAATCAAATATTTCAGGCAAACAAAATGCCTTTAAAAAATAATAATAATAATAAGTAAATTTTGTATTTGATTAAACACAAAGGTTAACAAAAGTAATTCACACTGCAAACAGGTTATTATTATTATTATTGGGACTTTTTGGGTTATATTAGGCGTAACAGAAATACATGCAAACCATTCAATATCTGAAATTATAATAAGCACAGGAATATAGTTCTTTTCGATTCAGTGTTCCTTTGACTCTGATACGTGACGCACACGTTCCCCTCTTTGTTTTCACCCAAATAGCCCTGTGATTGTTGTCAAATCCAGAAATGTTTAAATAACTTTTTCGGTCAATAACAAACTTTGAAAAGTCTTTGCTAACAAAATGCTGTTTGTGTGGTTCTTTTGGCAACCCCTTCTTGACTCTTGATCTGTGTGGAGGCAGCAACACAAGTCAGCCAATAAACCCTGGAATCTGACTGAACCCGAAAAGTCTATCAGGTCCATCAAACTTGTACTTAAATCTCAACTTATTATTTATGTCTATATCTTTTAGTCATTCATTAATTGTTGGACCTTGCGCAATGGCCTTAACTATATATATATATATATATATATATAGCTATATATATATATATATATATATATATATATATAGTATAGATATATAGAGAGATATATAGATATATATAGATATATATATATATATATATATATATATATATATATATATATATATATATATATATATACATTTTTGACATACACCATATATGTATGTATATATATATATATATATATATATAGATATGATATATATAGATATATATATATATATATATATATATATATATATATATATCATATATATACGCACACACAACACACACACACACACACACACACACACACACATACATATATACATACATACACACACACACTCCATCTAAATAAATATTTTGTTCACATTGGTCCTGATTGGTCTTTAATATGTTTGTTACTGCCTACATTTCATCAACAGATACAATTCAGATTAACTGAGCATCTGTGCCGCCTTTAGCATATGAACTGAAATCACACAGATACTTGAGCACATTCCCCCTGATGCTTCTGTTGTTGTTAGCCACTCGCCTGGGGGGGGGAGTAAAATGACATGGTTGGGGGCGTGGCTGAGCAGGTGAGCAAGAGCCAGACACACAGCTTTGCACTGTGAAGCCAAAGGGAAGCCAGACCATGCAAGGACCAAACAGGCCAGGGCAAAAGCACTGGAATAATCTGCAAGAGAGCTTGAACTGAAATGCCCTCAAAGCATCTGTTCCTGCACTACAGCGTATGTGCCAGACAAATATGCAAGATAGAGAAAAAAAAGAAAGCTGAGGCAGGATAAATATACATATTCTCATATAAAGCTATTGCCTCAAACAGCAATACGGCATGGACAGAATTTCCTTTAATGATTGGTAATTTACTTGTAACAACACGTGTGGAATAAAACCGATGTAATTCATTTCACCTTAAAAGGAAAGAGACCCCCACCCCCAAAACACCGCATTCCGAAGTGTTTTACTCCTCTTATACCACAGATATTGGCATGCATGCAATTTCAATCAAAGCTGCATTCCTTTTCTTCCTTACATTCTAGCATCTATGAACTTTGCTGCAATAAAATGCATTTTTTAATGAAATCAGCTAAAGACCTAAAGCCACTGGCTCTGTGTTACAAACTGCAACAATTGAACAAAAGCACTGGAACAAATCAGCTGCACTCAACACATTTCGAAAAAATCAGATTTCAAAATTATGTTAAAACGTGCTTGTGGACAAACAATATAATACACAATACATATTCTTTTTCATAAAAACCCAAAAGGGCATTGTGGGCACCTCTTATCTCTTGTTCAGGTTAAAGATTGGCTCAGGATGAGAATTTACAACAAAAGCACATCTGAGAGCATGCGCAAAAAGGGTGCGGCACTGCTAGACTACAAAGAGAAGGACAAAGAATGGAAATAATCTGTACACTAACCTAAAGACCAGCACTTTATATTGCCCGATATTCTATTTAATACACTGTATTTATAGGCATTATAACTACTGATGGGTTCAAACATCAGTCACATAAAGCAGCCACTGACAGGCCCTTAAAGACTCTTCATTCCTACCTACCCAGCACCTCTACTACAAAAGGGATGTTTTAAAAAATCATGCAAATTTATCTTAAGGCAGAATCCTTAATGTCAGAGGTTGACGCTCAAATTTTTTTAATACAGCTTAAATAGTAGTTTTATGCTTTGTGGGTTTCCTGGTCAAATGACAATTTAAAGGAATTCGGGGAGAGAGACTAGTGAGAGAACAAACATTTACAGCTGCCATAGTATAAGTGAGAAAAAAAACTAACCATTTATAGGATGGATATATATATATATATATATATATATATATATATATATATATATATATATATATATATATATATATATATATATATATACACACATATACATATAGATCTATATATATATATAGATAGATATATATCTAGATATATATATATATATATATATAGATATATATAGATATATAACTAAATATTGACCTCATAATGCACTATTAATTAATTATTAAAGTAGTTATTAATTTGCTAGGATATATGAGGAATAAAACATTTCAAGAAGGTTCTAATGAACGTCAGGGCGATGACAGGGCATATCACACTAGCACACCATAATTTTTTTTTCTTTATCTTACAAATCACACTGTAATTGTGATATTTTGAGTTTATATGTTATTAATGTTGCAAATTAATGGTTATTTTTGTTACAAATTAAAAAAAAAAAAAAAAAAAAAGTCAAAGGCAATGAGACATTTTCTTATATCAGTAAATAGTTCCCATATAATATTCATTATCCTGTAGGATACAAATACAAGTGCAACAATCATTAATACTATACGAAAAAAAAACCTGAAAAAGTTTGCCAATGCAGTGCATATCCATAGTAACTGTACATCTACAAAGTGTCCAATATGGAAAGTGGACCTGAAAAAAAAAATTCCACCAAATGTACACCTTACAATACAGTCGAGTCCAGTCTCCCTCTGTACCACTTCCATCCATTTCATTCTAGTTTCCATTTTCAATTTACATGCAGGCCAAAAGCCAGCGAGGATTCACAGAGAATGCCATCCCCATAGTGACACGGAGTAAACGGTACAAACATGGGGCAGGGGCTAGCACACGTGTCAGGTGAGTGGGGTGCAGAGTGAGGGAATTATTAAAAAAAAAATGGATAAAAGAAGCTTCATGCGTCTACCAGAACACTTTACCTTCAACATTCCAAAACATGAACACATGAGGTAACTACACCTGGCCAGCTTCAGAAACAGAACAAAACACACAGACATAACAGGGATTATTATTATTTTAACCCCTGCTTTTTATGACATGGTAGATGACTGTGAAAACGGACAGTCGGAAGATTTAGCGTCGACATCAGGGGACACAAATTGGGGTGCCCAAAAAAAAGGAGGAAGAAAAATTGCATACAAGTGTATGAAAAAGCCAAAAGTATTTAAAAAAAATAATAAAAACTGAAACATTAGTGAACTTTAAAAAATAAATCAATTTAACATATAGATATATACAACAACAATCAGTAAATACTAAGGTGTTGCATTAATGGGAATCAGTTTACCAATAATTTGATCAATAATTGGGCGGGGTTGTTTTTTTTAAATGTCTTTATAGTAATAATCACACCAACTATCATTATTAAAAATACAAATATGAATGTTAATTAGCTATCATTTTTATACTATATAAGACTATAATTTTCCCACATAGTGTAACAAATTACAATCTCTCAACTATTTTCCACCCCTGGCTCACATCTGCTTTGGGTTTTGTTGGTCTTGTTGACTTCTTGCAGTAAAAACTGTGGCTGCGGCAGTTAAACGATTAGAAAACCTCAAATTCAGCAGCAGGAGCTCAAGTTTAAATAACAATAATTATGGACTGGTCAGAGACATTCTCACAGAAAATGACAAAAGGAACTCTGATGGAATTTTTAAAAAATTACAGGCTTTCCAAGATACTCACATTTCTTTTTACCTATTTAGCAAGCATGAGCACACCTTACAAACACAACAGGAAGAAAAAAACATCTAGCAGTACTTAATATGCTAATAATCATTAACTGCATTCAAATTATTTGCATTGAAAATTGTGTAATCCCATCATGCTAAGTTTTAAACACGCATACATTTACACCTAGGGGCAATTTTGTTATACCCAGACCTTATACCAGAACGTTTTGAGAGAAACCAAAAAGAGAGAAACCTTTTAACTAATGTTCAAATGTAAAAAAAAGAGAGATAAATTAGATGCATGTTTGGCATCTTCCAAATAATACAAATGTAAATAGAACCTGCAAAACCCAGAAGAAAACAATATAGAAACAGAGAATGAGGTCTGTTTCAAAGAATGGACGTTGCAACTACTAAAAATTACACTGTGTCCCTAAAGTCAAAAATTACATTGAAAATCTTCATTAATGGATATAATAATAGAAATAATAGAACAATAGAAAGTATTTCAAAGAGAAAAGAAATAACACTGATTGTTAATTGTAAGGTCGAATGTTTTGGAATAAGCAAAACATTGTTTCTGGACATTTCACAAAATATGTACAATAGGTTGGCTTTTTCTCCATCTGTACATTCTATTGAGGCTTGTTTTCACCAGTTCCACAAGTGTAATGTGAGGTGAAACTCAGAGGTGGTCATTTATGGTAATTGTTCTGTTTTTCCACTGAGGTTGCTACTCTAATCATATCATTTGTTATGGAAAAATGGCTTTGAATGGAATAGCATGGATAAAAAAATAACTCCTTTGCTTTATGAGTGACCTCAGACTTTTTGACCTCACTGTAGATCCCGAGACTTGGTGATGATCATACTTTGAATCATAAGCCTGAGTTAAAAGCTGAGATCCTGAGACTGCAGACTCTGTTTTTGTGCAAATTGTGGTTGTTGTGCTCGGCTTGAGGCTACACAAAGTGCTGAGTAACAGAGTGAGTTTCAGACTAGCGTATCCCACAGTCCCTAAGGACAGGATTTCTGTCCAAAAAAAAAAAGAAGAAAAAAAAATAGCCAGTGCAGATTTAAGACAGGTGAGTCAGGAGCTAAAAACAGAAGCTGTGTTCAGTGTATCTTTTATAGAGAAAAGGAATGTGTTCTAAAGCAGTCCTACAATTGTTTGTCTGACCTAATTTAGCTTTTGAAACAGGATCTCAGTCTTAAAAACATATTACACCTTACACTAACCTATCCTTCCAACCTCATGATACAGAACACACACATGCCAAGAATGTCGAATTGGGTGTGAGTGGGACACCCACAGTGGCTTTATTGTCATTGGTGCATACTGTACATTCTTTTAGTAGGAGGATTGTGAGAAAGCAAATGGAACATGCACGTCACTCACCTTTAACTTTTTGTTGAGTTTACAGCAGTACCTATACAGCATAGCAAGGTTAAGCGGTCCGAAATCAGCATAAAAGCTGCAATGGAACAAGCAAAACATGAAATTACTTACTTTTGCATTTATTTGGAAAAAACACTTCAACACTTTTAATCAAAGTAAAAACATCATTAATACGATTAGTAGAAAGGCTGGTGTGTGTGTATATATATATATATATATCTATATATATATATATTATATATATATATATATATATTTATATATATATATATATAATATATATATAGATATATATATATAATCTATATATATATATATATATATATATATATATATATTATATATATATATATCACACACATATATATATATATATACATATATACATATATACATATATATATATCATACACACACTATACACATAATATGTTAACATATACTACCATATACATATATTTTCAGACATATATACACACATATATATGTATATACACACACACACACATATACACATACACATATATATACCATATACACATATATACATATATATACATATATCACATATACATCTTCTTTCCCTTCGATATATATCACACATGTTCCCACACACATTGATTGTGCATTTGCATGAACACTACTTATTCCAAAACAGGGCGAGAAACTTATTTATACAATGTTTCATATTTTTCCCTATATCTATTCTAGAATATATACTTTAAAGAAAAGAAGATTCATTCATATTGATTTTTTTTTTCATTCATCATTTCTTAAGGTTGGTTTGATATAAGTTTTATATTTTAACTCCTTAATAAAATATATAGTTATACAGTAGAGGTAAAAAGCCTATTTCCAAGTTGTTATAGAGGACAAATGTGACATATTCTATGGTTATAAATGCATTCTACCAATGCTGAATGGTGTAGAATAATAAAAAGTACAATTAGTACAACATTTTATTTGTCAAATGATGAACATCAACATTAGTTCTATTGGTGCATAATTACACGAGGAAAATATTAGAAGTATTTGTAACCACTTGGCAGAAGAAAGCAGGCTTTCAGCCGGTAGTGAAAGTAAAGTAATGAAGTAGTGAAAATCATTGAGGGTGTCAGTTTGTCTACTATAATGTTATTTTTGACGTGAAATAAATAGATAAATAAATAACTTTACCACACTTGCACAATGTTTGACAAATTTGACACCTCTACAGAAAGCGAGATCATTGTGACACACTGATGATTTAATTAAAGTAGAAAAAGTATTTGCACAGCATATACACTATACGGCCAAAAGTATTGGGGCACCTAATTTTTCCCACCACGTGTGATTGTATATTTGGATGTAGGGGCAACACTTTTTACCCTTTATTTGAACTACGAGACAGATTAAAGTTTGACAATGCTCCAGGTTTGGAGTGGAAGATCTCCTCCGAGAGAAGTTTCTAGTGGAACATCTTCCCATAAGAGTTGAGGTTATTATATGAGGTAATGGACACTAACGTGGAGTTCAAAAAGAATAAGCGCAGCTGTCCAAAAACTTTTGCCCATCTAAATGTCTTCATATCGTGTCCACGTCCGCTTCCTTACTTTGAGCGCGTACATTACACAAGCCCCAAGATATCAACAATGTGGGAATTTACTAGTACACACACGCCGTTATTTGCCAAACATCAAGGGCGTATAATGCGGAGTGATGTTAGGACAAAAACATTTCCATGTGCACGAAGTAATTAAAATAAACAAAGCGAGACTAATTGTGGAAATACAAGTAGTTCTTACCAATTAGACATATTCACTTTAGACATATTCTTAGACATATTAAAAACTTGACGTTTACAGGGCAGGAATCTGGGCAGACGGAGCACGAGGTGCAAATGATATGTTGGACTTACTTTTCATACACAAACTCATCATCTGTGCAGAAATAATGCGTATTTGCTGTGCTCTTTGGTTTGCTTCTCAGTGTGGCGAAATAGAGGCGATCTGGATAATAAAAAAAAAAAAAGAGAGAGACAGAAAAAAAAAATCACATTTAATTCATATATGGATGTTTTTTTTTTCCCAAAGACAGGGAGGACTGTGAAAATCTCTACGCAGCTACACTCAAAGTAGTTGCTGTAAAAGTGTAAATAATATAGTGTGTTACATTAGACATAATGAAACATTAAGTGGAAAAGCTGCATATGTAATTTAGGGGTTCATCAGGCCAAAAGGACCTATAATAATAAAAATAATAATAATGCAGCCTGCAAAGAAAAACAAAACTTCGAAATGTACCTTTAATAAACTCCGAAGCTCCTATTAAATCATAATCATCAGCCATTTCTGAAGATGAGATGTCGTCCATGTGCTCCAGGTGCTCTCGGGTCATATAGGACTTCTTATCCCCCCCCCCCTCCCCGAGCCCCCTCCTGCAGCGGTCGCGCGCAGCCCTCCACGCGCAGCCCTCCACGCGCGCCCCCTCCTCCGCGTGCACGCAAACTTATTGCTATATGTACGTCTTAGTTATTTCGAAAAAGATTTATACAGTAAAACAAATTACAATAATCCCCACCAAAAAAAACAAACAAACTCCAGGATACTTTCCTTTTCTGAATATTTTACGGTTGTTATATATTATATATATATATTTTTTTTTTTTTACATACCAATTCGCGTTATCCTGAACTTACGCACCCGCGATGCTAACAAGCTAACGACGAACGGCAATGAATGGAGTGCGCGCGGCGGCCAATTTCCACTCCATAATCGTGTATAAAAGTCTATAAAAACGCTTCGAATCCGCGCCGGGAAGAGAAAAAAACCTGAGTTTCTTCAGTAGTGCAAAGTAAACCGAGTTCTTCCGAAATCTCTCGATCTCTCTCTCTCTCTCTCTCTGTCTCTCTCTCTCTCTCTCTCTCTCTCTCTCTCTCTCTGTCCCTCCCTCATTACAGTGAAAAAAAACCTCGCTCTACCGTTAAAGGGGCGTCACGTGCCCACCTCCTGACCAATCAGAACGCAGGCAGCACTCAGCCTGCAAAACAAAACGCAGAAAGCAACGCAGCAACGTGAACTCTCCCTGAAGGTCCACGAAGCTACTGAGCAACTTGAGAACTATAAGGATGGATATGTGTTGTAATCAATATCGACAACTGCTACAATAGCTTACGACTGCAATCTTCGTGAACTACATTGTTGGAGTACAATAATGCATGAACTATAATTCATGAATATTAGAGTCGTTGTTTTTCACAGCGAGGCCTTCAGTGGTGTCCTACCTGAACTCCATCCACCTCTTAACACCATCATCATGACGCTAAAGAAACCATCAAAGTTATACCAAAACGCAGTATCACAGACAGAAATATCGTACCGTGAGAATAAATGCCATTACTAAAGCAAGAAACACGATTTAATGAACCTCCTTTTGCTGCAGCTGCTGCATCATCTCTACATCATCAGCTACATCATCTCTAACACAAGCATCAATATTAACCTCATAATACAACCCCGGGTTTTCCGCGTGCTTTTTGTGCATTTGTTCCGTGCATTGCGGTTTACCTGAAATTTTATATATATATATATATATCTATATATATATATATCTATATCTCTATTCAACCGCTATATATATCTGTATATCTGATCTTCTCTCGGGTCATTGATCGGATATCGGGGAGCCTGGAGGGAATCCGGGTGCCTGGGACCTACCTCCTCAGGCGTCTATGGGCATTATTAGGGCATTAAGGCAGGATACACCCTCGAAGGAATGCCAACCCATCCCAGGGGTTCTCACACACACACACACACACACACACACACACACACACACACACACACACACTCATACACTCATACACTAGGGACCATTTTCCAAGGTGCCAATCAACCTGCTGTGCATGTTTTTGGAACAGGGAACCAGGAGAAAAAACCCCTGAGGTATGGGGAGAACATGCAAACTCCACACATACATGGCCGAGACGGGAATCGAATCTGGACCATGGAGGTCTGAGGTGAACGTGCCAACCACTAAGCCACCATGCCCCCCCCATTATTTATATATATATATATATATATATATATATATATATATATATATATATATATATATATATATATATATTGATAAAACACTTTTCAAAATAACACGCTCTGCTCCATGAACTCAGGACAACTGCAAATATGAAATTGTATTCTATATAATACTATTCTCCTGCTTGGGTAGATGTAGTTGATCTTTTTGTTTGTACATTTGTTTGTTCGTGCATTTTGTTATTATTATTGTTGTTTTTGTCGATGTTATTATTAATAATAGTAGTAGTTATTATTGTTTTTGTTCATGTATAGATAGATAGATAGATAGATAGATAGATAGATAGATAGATAGATAGATAGAGAGATAGATAGATAGATAGATAGATGTTGGAGCAAAATTGATGTTGATTGCAGTCAGTGTAATAACAGTGTTATGTAAAGTGATAGTTAGGAGGGGAAATGTTGGATTTGAACCGGTTCCTGTGTGAATGTTCCTTTATCTCCTCCTGGATGGAAGAACAACAGTTTGCCACTGGGCTGTGAGGAGTCCTTGATGACGATGTTGTGTGCTCTGCGCTGACATCTACTGTGGCGATGTCAAATGGCTGGTTGTTTACTTGAGAACGATTCATCGCACGCTTTTCATCACTCTTTTCGGAGCTTTTCATTCACACACCATGGAGCTGCACATGGTTTATTTCCTTGTGTGATTATTTGTCTGTTTGTTGAATTAGTTTTGGTTGCTTGCTTTCTATCTATCTATCTATCTATCTATCTATCTATCTATCTATCTATCTATCTAACTATCTGTCTGTCTGTCTGTCTGTCTATCTATCTCTGTACGTTTTATATATATATATATATATATATATATATATATATATATATATATATACATGCACACACACACACACACACACACACATACATATATATATATATATATATATATATATATATATATATATATATATATATATATATATATATATATATATATATATATATATATTGCACAATGACAATAAAGTTGAATGTAATCTAATCTAGCATTTGTGTATTTATATATTATTATATATTACATATATTATATTATTTGTGTGCCAGTTGTTTGTCTATATCTATCTATCTATCTATCTATCTATCTATCTATCTATCTATCTATCTATCTATCTATCTATCTATCTATCTATCTCTGTACATTATATATATATATATATATAGATATATATATATATATATATATATATATATATATATATATCTTGCACAATGACACTAAAGTTGAATGTAATCTAATCTAGCATTTGTGTATTTATATATTATTATATATATTATTTGTGTACCAATTGTTTATCTATCTATCTATCTATCTATCTATCTATCTATCTATCTATCTATCTATCTATCTATCTATCTGTCTATCTATCTATCTATCTATCTATCATTTGTGTATTTATGTATTTGCTTGCTCAACCTAATATTGTATATTTGTTTTTTGTATGTGTGCCAATTATCCATGCACTCATCCTCCATTCATCCATCCATCCATCCATATAACTATCTATATATTATGTGTATATTTATATATTTTAAGTTATGAAACTATTCTAAATTGAAAACTTCTCTCTAAAACATTTCGGTGATGTGTGTGATCGTAACACACCCCCCAGTGTACCATAGACTGAATGAAGGTGCGTTGCTAAATGGGACGAGGACGTGATCACCCCGAGGCAAGTCGCACATTTGCAATTACGCAGGATATAAGACAACAGGATCCATCTTACCTGATATTAAAGAAATCCAGAGCTTCTGCACCGTGGGTGCTGCCTCACTCCACTCGCTGTTCTCCTGGGCTCTCCAGGATGCAGCGTCTGACATGCCTTGATTGAAGGTCAGCAAAAAAACAAAAAGGATTGTGGGAGTCGGGTCTCTCTGCAATGATCTAAGCTTTGTCCAGCTTCTGGGAAACTTGGATGGGCTGATACACAACAGAGTGCACTACACTGGGTCTGTGGGGACGTGGTGTGCACCAGTGGAACAAAACAGTGGAGATTTGGGTCATGTGATCCGCTCAGGTTTCCTCACATGAGGCTCAGGTTACGCACGTTGAGGTGCTGAGGTGTGAATTTCAGGCCTTGTCTGGCGTCTGCACCAAATGATCCATCCACCTTAGATTCAAGCTAAGACCCCAGTTAAATGCAGGTGGTAGTCGCGCACTTACATTCGGATGCCGAGCTCCAGAAAAAAAAAAAAATTTTAGCCATGCGAAATGCTTTTTCCTCAACGTGTGTAGAGATGATTTGATACTTTGGCTCTGACATCATGGAAAACCCATAGACGAGCCAAAGTGCATGGTGTTCACACCACAATCTAGAGGGTATATATGCCATCAATAAACTCTGATCCCTCACACTACACTCTCAGATCCAAACTGGACTTTCCCTTGTCCATGTGAAACATTCACCCTTCTGCTATTATGCATAGGTATAGGTATAAGGATGCACACCATCTCTGTACATTTAAGCTGTTAGATATACACTATATCCACATTACTAATAGGAAACATGCATATTCTAGGTAGGGACCTGCCATAGCCACAATGATTTCCAATATATAAAGCTTTAGTCAAGGCACAAATATTATTGTTATTATTACAATTGTTAAATATGTTTTTCTTTATCTCAAATGAAATCTACACACATTTGAAGGCAGGAATCTCTGACATTCCATGGCAAAAAGAAGATTCAACTCACTTCATGTCGTTTACACCAACAAAACACTGAATAATAGATAGATGGATGGATGGATAGATAGATGTATGGATGGATGGGTTGGGTGGGTGGGTAGGTAGGTATGTAGATAGATAGATAGATAAATAGATAGATAGATAGATAGATAGATAGATAGATAGATAGATAGATAGATAGGTAGGATAGATAGATAGATAGATAGATCTAGATTCGATAGGTAGGTAGGTAGGTAGGTAGGTAGGTAGGTAGATAGATAGATAGATAGATAGATAGATAGATAGATAGATAGATAGATAGATAGATAGATAGATAGATAGATAGATATTATTATTCTGCATTGACTTTAAAACAGATCATTTTCATAGTTATTAATAGAGGTCGTGGCACTGAAAGTTGATTGCTATTGATGCCAATCCATAGTTTTTCCAGCTTCTGGTCTGCTGTCATTGCGAGAGCGGCCTCTAGAGGCGATTCAGTGACACTACACTACATTTTCATGATTCAGTGGTGGCTTTTTATTTTTTTTAAATAAGAGTATGGTTTTACATGAAGTGTTTGGTTTGTTTTTCATCAGCAATTCGCCTCCATCCTAGTTATCAGTATCGTTAAAATACACTATTTGTTGACCTCTAGTTATTAACATAATTGTTTAATTTGATTCATATACATAAATAAGTATTTTGGTTTTAATCGCACTGGATATGAAAAAAAGTCATTATGACAGAAATAATGCTCTAATAATAAGCAACTGACCTCTTTAAAAGTAATGCTCATTGGTCAGTATAGTGCATTGCAAAATAAACTCCAGCCAATGAAACTTTCTTTTATAGAACAAACAGGTACCCTATTAAACTATGTTTATTTTTTTAACATGCAAAAATTAATTCCCTTATTTAATTACATATTTGCACACAGGTAAATGTGAGGCAGTAAATATGTGATCCGGTGAATTAAAAAAATAACATCTTATATTAAAAAAATGTAAAGCTAAAAAAAAATATCTAAAGATATGAAAATTGCGGAAAACAAATCACAAGAAAATGTTTTTTCTCTCTCAAAAAAATACACCCGTGTTATAAAAATCACATGAAAGATGAAAGTATATATATATATATATATATATATATATATATATATATATATATATATATATATATATATTTATTGTGTGTAAAAAAAAGCTTATAAACACATGCAACTTTCCAAGTAACTCTCAGGGTTCATTTTCACTGTACTTTTATCGGCTGTAGCTCTGATGTAACTGGGTGTTGAATATAGTGTAGAGGCCTCTCGTCTTTCTCTTCCACCCCCACTGAACATCCTCTCACTCAGACAATCATGGATGCACCCTTCCCAGACCCGAGGGCTCCATGCAAATTCGCTCCTTTCTTCTGTTAACACCATTGTCCTTCCATCTGCTGGGAGGTAAACTGCACTATCCACCCCGACAAAACACAAAGAGGCCCGGGGTAAGAGCAACAGCTTTCACGACTGTCGCCCAAAATTAGTTACCACAGCACTGGCGACTTCGGATTGGTCGGATTTTAATAACAGCAGCTCGGACATTCATGCACCCGCCTCAATACACCATCATTTCCATGAGAACAGCCTAATTCACATGGATGATTTGCAGCTTCAAGGTTACATCACAAACTGGGGTTTTCTTTTCTTTCTTATTAGCATCAACTGGGAGGAAAAATAGAGAAGCCAGTGACAGTTTAAAGCTACTATAACATAAGGAACAGGAAGTGCATTCCAGAACATACAAAATGGATAAATGTAGCCAAAAAGGGATACAAATACAAATATGATACATGAAGAAGTAAATTATCACTGGAAACGGTACTGCAATTAAAATGAATAATAATTGATGCCCTTAGTCGTAATGTTAACTCTCACACTTCCACCATTACTCATGTTCCTATTGCAGCACATCCATATTGACCATATAGACTTCACACACAACACATTTAAACTATATTTTCAACCATTTTATTGTGATTTTCTCTTTCAAAAATATCTTAAAGTAAATAGGTCATTGTCACCTACAGTGAAGCAAAAAAAAAAAAAAAAAAAAAAAAAAAAAAAAAAAAAAAAAAAAAAACATTGTGTATAATCCCTTCTCATAAATAAACAGTAAGCACTATAAAAAATAAAAAAAAAAGAAAAACTGACCATTTTTAAGGGACTACACCCAGCCCACCACCTTACAAACCAAACAAAGCTAAAGAATGAGCGTAAAAAAAAGAAAAACAAAACAAAACACACATGGCGTCATTCATTCATCGACTTAAATAATTTACAAAAAAAAAAAAAAGCAGCTACGTCTGTTTTTTATTCAGGGACAGCAAACCATTTAGCTCCATGTACACACAGTGCACTATAATTACTGGTGACATACATATTCCTAGCTCCATGCACATTTGAACCGTGTTCTGATTGCGATTGGGAAGTTTTCTTTAAGGCTCGTGTTCAACACACAAAAGAGGAAAGTAGATCGGGGAAATGAAAAAAAACAAACAAAAAAAAAAAACAAAAACAAAGTAATGCTGTCTTATTAAATACTGCAGATTCTAACCAACTAATGTTTAATGTGAAAGAGCTCCTAGGACACTCGATTACAGTGTACGGCAATACCCTGAGTAACAAAAGTCATTTGAGAAATGGGAGATTATTATAAAAAGCATGGACAAAAGCGGGCTGACTCGGGGTCGGCTCAAAGACTAACGAAGCCGGCGTTCCGCGTGGAAGCGCGAAAGAGAAACGCCGGGACGAGGGCGGTCATTCGCGGACATCCGGGTGGTTACAGTAGTGCGTTTCTGCTATTTGACCTCCAGCTTTCCTCCGTCGGCGAGCTCACAGGTTGGAGTTGGCAGCGCCCACTCCCTGGCACTCGATGATGTAGGTGTCGTTGTTGGCGTGCTCGTCGTCTGCTCGGTGTATGGCAAACTTGGCCTGGAATGAGACGGAAAATGCATTCACACTTCTGCAAACCTTTTTTGTGTCTAAATCTTAAATAATACCAATTCTAAACATCTCTTCTGCCCCTAAAACATCTGCCTCTTTTAAACCAACCACCTTCCTTCATTTCCTCCTGCCTGCTCCATCCTCCACATTCTACAGATATACACCTCCTCTGCATCTAAACAACTCATTCTAAACACTTGCTGGATACGTCAAAACCATGTTCACACAGCAAATCCATTGTTATTTGATTTCTAACAATAGATGTTTTTTTTTTAAGTTGTAGATCTGACACTTGATATGCCCGACTTGATATATTCACCTTTACCGATCTTTGGCAAGAGAAAGGCGGGGAAAACGAGGATGCCAAAATTTCCGTGCCGTCGCAAATAAATATATGCAACATTTGTTAGACATAAATTTACATCCAATATCAAACGAGCGAATAATAAACATTCTTCCATTACTGGCACAGAAAGAAAAGGAGAAAAAAAAAACAGGCTGATGCATCACAGTTGCAGGATAAGAAAAAGAGGACGGAGCTTCGACTGATGGTTTACATGAAAACCCCCATCCATACGGATCTCTTTACCTTAGTGAGCTGCTCTGCAACATGGATGGCGGTCTGCGTGTGTAAAGTGATCGGCCCTGTGCGCATCCGGGACGTTCCTTTAGCCAAGGCCATGAAGATAATCAGCTGTAAAACAGTGATTAAGAAAAGACTTTAAAATAAGGATGATTAATATTATTGTTGCAGATTTATTATATGGGTACAGAGTTTTCAGTGAGACCTCGTTGATGGCAACACAGAGAGAGAACGAGAGGTAGACTATTTAATATGACTCAAACAGGAACATCACTCCCCCACACACACACACACAAAACGGGTGTTTGTCTCTGACAAAAATCATCTCCTAGTGCTGAATTTTATATGCTGTAGTTCCTCATTTGGATTATTTTCCACATATATACACTCTACTACAATTAGCATCTTTAATCAAGGAATGTTAGGATCACATGCTCTTAACCATCAGGTGTACAGTAAGTGTGTCTGGATAAGGGCTTATGCCAAAAAGGCCACACAATTATATGTAAATGCAGAAAAACGTTATATATGCATGCAAAAGTAAGAATGAAATAGTTATAATGTAACAAGGTGTGTATGTGTGTGTGTGTGTGTATGTTCCTGACCTGGTCTTGCAAAAACTCGTCTACACAACCGTTGTGCCTGATGTTCCTCAGGAGCATCTCAGCTGCCTCGATGCCAACTTTATCTGCATAAATACCTGAGGGATGGAAAACAAATACAGTGGACTCGATTTAATGTTTAAAGGAGTTTTCTGTTACGTGAGAAAACATGCCAAATGTGCACAAAAAAAGATAAAGTACCGGATAAAAATAAACTTCCTGCTTTAATGTAAAAAAAGTGCTCACCTTTCTTTCCAAGAGATGAACCAGCAAAAATACAGCCGGTAGAGGACTCTGCAATGATTCTGGGTGGAGGAAGAGACACACGCAACATCCCATAAGTCCAATCTAAAAATGAATAGGAAATGTATACACATTTATTCACTACTCAAAACTTACATGATGCCATTTCCGTTTCCACAGGCCTTGTCCTTCTCTTGCAGAGACTGTATGTTGATGTAAAGATCTTTGATCTCTTTCCGGATGGTGCGCACGGCTGCAGAGGACATGTCCTTCGCCAACTAAGGACAAGAATGGTTCAAAACAGACTTTACATGTGAAAATATAGAGACCTGAACCATCATGCAAAAATGTAATATGATACATTTTTTTTTTCACATTCATTGTGATTGATTCATTTTAGTTGGTGGGAGGAACTGCTCCTAGATGTCCAGCTGAGAAGCTGAGGCATTAAGTGACGCATGAAGACCTACATCTTCATGAAACATTTAAACTAGCACTTTTTCCCCATATTGCCCTGTTTTGGTTTAAAATAATAATACTCTCAAAAGTTTTAGGCTGTTTGTAAAGTTTTAGGCTGTTTGTAATCAGTAAACCAATGTTTATTTATTGACTTTCAGACTCAAAGCACTCTTTGTACATTGCTCTGGATATGCGCATCTGCTAAAAACAAACTTACACTTATACAGAACAATCTCATCCTTACATCTAAAGCTAAAATTAACTCCAAATCAATTATTCTAATTATTGAATCTGAAACCTACAATTTGACTATACACACACACACACCTTGTAATTCAGCGTTATACTGATTAGGCATCAGCTGTAAATGCACAGTTTGAACGTTAGAGGGCGCACTCTGCACAACCCATAAAGTTGAAACAAAAAAACAAAACAAAAACACCAGAGAACTTTTATTCAACCTAGTCTTTATAAGAATTTAATGTCATAGATATCATGGGTTCATAAATTTACCATCACCCGCAAAGGGTAGGGTACATCACTTTTAATAATTAAAGATGTCTTTCAACCTGAAAGACATACTTGTAATACTATATCCTTATTTAAATCACAAATGTAACTATAGTAATTTAACTCAATACAAAGAATTTTTGGGAGAACCTTGGGAAAAGGTCATCATTAAATTATTTTTGAAACTACAGCACTCAAAAATGCTAATAACGTGTACCATACCTTGAAAGGCAGAACTCCAGCCACGAAGGCCCGACCATAGATCTTTGTGATGTTTCCTCTCTCTGTAAAGTTGATGGGGCTCAGCTCTTTCACGGGATTCACCTTTACCACCACTTCTCCACCACCCTTTGGGTAATAACCTCTGAAAATACACAATAAAGCTGAGCTGCAATCCATAACAGAGTGAAAGAATCAAAAACCAAAACATCAATATATTTAGATGGAAAGTGTATAAAAGTAAACTATGACCTTCTATAATTCACTAATCAGCATTGATGTTAGTAATAAGCGGTTCCTTTTGTCAATAAAAATCATTACAAAAAGTGACCAACAATAATGGTGTTTATATTTACTTTACCTCATCCTTAAGTCACAGTCGAACTGTACGCCAAATCTCTCGGCAATGGGTTTAAATACCTAATCAAAGAACAACAAGTAAATACATTATACATTAATGCAAAATTATGTATAAATACAACAAGAACAACATTTACAAAAAAAAAAAAACCTTTCTCCACCTTTCATAAAATTTTTAATAAATCATTAAATAAAATTCTTAAATTACACATCAAGCACATATTTATATCAAGTTTAAAATGCTATTAATATAAACTGATTCCATAGAAAAGTTAAATGAAAAGCAAATAAATTGCAACCTAGAAAGGTGGCAAAGAAGAAAAAAAAAATCAGTAGCAGATGCAGACCTTCAGTGTGTAATCGATCTGTGGAGCCATCTCGGCATTGGTTCCTCCTTTTAAGCAGAGCTCTGAAGGTCCCTCAGTGAACAGTGCACAAGGCAGAGAGATCTGCAGCAGAAGCCCAACACTCCTGCAACACAAAGAAATATCAATGAAACATTTAATTAATTAGACAGAGGGAAAGAAAACAAAAACAATCGGAACAAAAACTATGAATTGAAACACTTTTCCCCATTTTAAAAAAATTCATATTTTACATTCTATTTCCATCTAAATTATTATATTTATAGGGCAAAAAAAACTTGAATAAAAAAGGGTGGGGGCTCCTGCCTCAAGTCTTTGGATGTAGACAAACTCCTAAATTCAATAAGGATGCACAATGTAACTTCACCACCATCATTCTATTCAGTAAACAGAATTGCACTGGAATTTGCCACAATTTATGTAGGGTGTTGCTGAAAAAGCCACTCTTACCCAGCAGTCTGTGTATCGGCGATGTAATTCCCGCACTTCAGCTTCCCGGGAGTCAGTGTGATCTCTGAGGATCCCACAGTGGCACCCTCCAGATTCCCATCACACATGTCCCTCAACAGCTCCAAGCCTGACAGATGCTGAGGCCTAGTGAGGGGCGTGGGGGGAGACATGGTGAACAATAGCAAACGACTTTTCATATTCCCTGCTGTTGCTGTCTGTGTTGAACTGTACACACCACGTACATATACACAGACAGATATACACATTAATGCATATATGAAGAACCGTTCCATATGATGTGAAATAAGAGAAGTTTAAATAACACAGATTGGGAAATCTGACAGGCGGTGGTCACCTTCGAAAATATTAATGGTAACATTCAAAGAAGGTGTGGTGAAAACTATATAAAAATAGTGGGTGGCAAACAGATGATTAAAAATTAATGCAACGATATCTAACTATATTATGAATTTCATTTCACCTAAAGTTATTTATCTTTTGGCTCTGAATAGGTTGCCATCATTCCCATTCATTTACTATTAACAACATATGAAACCCACAGGAGCAGACTTCAGAGATTCATGTCATTTTACAAGCAAAGACTTTTTAAATCCCTGTTCATGTTTAAACAAGAATTCAGAAGAATACAGGATAAGGAAATGGTGTTTCCCAGTGCACTATAGAAAATAGGTGGATGAAATGGATAACATTTAAATGAAATGAAAAAAATGAATTACATTCAAATGTTGATGTGAGAAATTGGAATATCTAAACCTTAAAACACACAGAGGAGAAAAAAAAAAGCTTTCGGAAGATATCTTTCAAACCATAATTACAGTGATAAACAAAGCTGGGTTTTTTTTTTGTTTCAGAATGCACACGCTGGTGATATCTAAACAAAAAGAATTAAAATGAATCGTGATACATGTTATAATCGATAAAAGTTTTTAAAGCCGGTTTCTATACTGATCATTGCAGCGAAACAAACTTCATTCTGCAGATGTGAGGAAAGTCTTAAAGCTCATGTGGCCATGTGCTAATGTGGAGATCTAACAAAGGCCCCTATCCATTAATGCTGTTTAAAGATTAATACAAACACATTATTGCATCAAAAAAGTGACCTGGTATATCAAACACTGATAGAAAATGTTCCAGCAGGTCATATTAATGTTCCAATCCGAGGAAAACCTTAGGATCTTGAATAGACTCCAACAAGCAAACTTGGCTTTGTTTCAGGATTCAGGAGGTAGCGAGGGGGGTGAGGGCTTCCCAAGAGAGACTCGGATAATAGATGGAAGCATTAAATGTTGCAAAAAAAAAAAAACAAATAATTCTCCATTTTAAAAAATATCACACCACACCTTAACCCAGGAGTGCTCCTTCCTGCCCGGATTTTGTTGATTTTCAGAGAAGAGCCTTGGATACAACTGAGTGAAGCTGAAACCCTGAGGATCTGTCCGCCCTATGGAGGAGGAGGGGGAGGACAAAAACAGGACGATCAATTAAAAAAAAAGAATCCAGATTTAAGATTTATATTTATCCAAAACAACACGTATTTGATGCCGGTTAAGTAGAATGTGTATGAATAAAATCCCTAAATGAAGCGGTAGTGGTGGTCTCGTTACTCACCCCTTCCATTACACTTCCGTCCATCTCGAGTGCCATTGCGGCCATTTTTGAAGAAATACAACGAATAGTATTTTCTTTCACAGGTTTCAGGATAGAATGACAAACCGCTCCTGGTAGCAGAAGATGCGTAAACCTGTGCGAACTGCTAGAAAACCGAGCTCCGCTCAAACCAATGGCCAAAGTTAGCTTAGAGGCTAATGTATGCCGGTTCCCAAACAATGCGGGGGATAAAACCGCCAAACTTCCAGACACTCCAGTGCGCCAAAGGAAACCCGGGACCTGTAAGTAAGTAGCAGTCAGTGAAACTTCACGAACTCGTGTCTATTTTTAAGTAAACCGAAAATGAACTTAATTGTAATAAAATGTTTATTCAGTTCCGCTGCTACGGACGTAGAATAGCTGACTCGCTAAATGCTGCCCGCAACTAGTCCCTCCACTCACACACACACAAACTGCTAGTAAGGCACTGCGCATGCGCAGAACAACCACGCTCAAGGGGATCCGCAAGGTTCCTAGTGCGCATGCGTTAAAATGCCAGGTTCTCGCAAACGGAGGAAAGCTACTTTGTATGCGTGTAACTGGAACGCGCTTGTGAACCGAGAGGAAACCACTGCGCATGCGTTCTACCGACAAGCTTACAATTTATTTTTTTTTACATTTTATTTCTGATACGTGCTTAAATCGCCACCCTAGGTAGATATTAATATTCGTTCGTTTTTCTTATCATGTTTTGGTTGTATTTCTTGGAGTCATGATTTTACCTACCAGGTACAAAAGAGCTTTAAAACCTCTATCAGTGAATAAATGTATTCACTGGGGGGTACAGCAAACGTATTCACTGGTGTCAAACGTATTCACATTCATTCCTCAGGTAGAAGTATAGGTACTAGGGTTTAAAAATACTTCCTGTAGAAGTTGAAGTATCAAAACAAGCTTTTTACTCAAGTCAAAGTGTAAACGTACTTGTTTCGAAATGACTTAAAGTATAAACGTAAAGGTAATGTAAGGGGGGGGGGTCCTTTAAGGACAAAAACTTAGGATGCACCAATCGCAATGGTTTATTTATTCTACCGAACTACTTACTATAACTTAATTTGTGAAGAGAAGGCACCCGTTTGATAAATGAGCCAGTAGTGGAGTCAAGTGAAGAGGTTTTTATTGTTGCTTAAACTATATATATATATATATATATATATATATATATATATATATATATATATATATATCGCGGACACAGTACATAGTGAAATGAGACAACGTTTCTCCAGAACCTCGGTGCTACACGAAACAACATAGAGTTGCCAAAACATAGAGCTGAGGACTAGACTAATTGATCTAGCCACACACACACACACACACACACACACACATATATATATATATATATATATATATATATATATATATATATATATATATATATATATATATATATATATGCAGTTGAGAAACAATTTTACAAATAATAAAGTGTAAACAGTAGTGACAGTGATGTGCAAAGGAAGTGAGCGGAGCAGGAGAATAGCAGGAGAAATAATTACATTTACGACATAATCTTTTTTGAGTGATGTTCCCAACACTGGCTATGTCTTTGCTGGAGTGTTGTGTGATTTGTGCTGTGTGCAGGTGCGCTGGATCGTGTACAAACCAATAGGGTGTCAGAATGTTATACTTCGAATCCAACCATAATCAGATTCACACTATGTGTTTGGTGTATGTACACCAATAAACCATAACATTTAAAACCTTTGAGCGGTGACGTAAAGCACATTGATTCAAGCAAATTGTATTAATCACCAGCACGTGTCATACTGTGTTTCTGTATTACATCGATGGTTTTTATAATCGTGACGTCATAACGATGACTTAGGCTGACTGATTTGGGTAGAACACAACTGCAAGGCGCATCAGTGCGACACATAAAAAAACTTTCCACACCGAAAACGAAATAAACATTCTTTCCAAACAATCAGTAAAATGTTTTATTTGTGTAGCGTTTTCTCAATAGCAGCGTACGAATTCTTCTGATTGGTCCTTTAACTGGGCTGTGTGACTGCGTCACATCCGGAAATACACGTCCATGTAGGAGGGGGAAAAAATGGCGGCTTTGACTACAGTCCGGAGTTCATTCGCATTTATGAGACGATTGGTGGGTAAAATTTCAAGTGATAATCTTGATAGCGCATGCACAGGCACAGGAATGAGTCAAGTAAAGACAAGTATTTAAATTATGGAGAAATTATGGAGAGAATTTGGTCATAAAAGGAAGGAACATAACAAATATACATGTCAAGGACCAAATGCTAAGTCTCCTAGTTACTAGCCGGTAATAGTGGACTATTGGTAGCTTAGCGTAGCTTTTCTTATTCTACTTGACCTGCAAGATACAAGCAGTAATTGACTGTGACAGTTAATGTTTACTATTGGATTTCATTTCATTACAAAGTTAAGGAAGTTTTTTTAAAAAACGTTTGTCAAACCTTAATGTAAAGACAAAACAGGTACATACAGGTCATATGTCTCCCCCCCCCTCTATGTAGGTGAAAAAAGACATATGACCTGTATTTACCTGTTTTGGTGGATGAT